>JANVCL010000003.1:23199393-23230985 GCA_026546855.1 Erythroxylum incrassatum | reverse complement strand
ATGTAAGGCCAACTTAATTGGTTTTATGTATTCACTAACAATGACAACATTAATTTGAAAATATCTATAGGATACGCTCAAATGAAAAAAAGAATAAGTCACTAAAACCTTAATTATATAAAATCGAATGTTGTGTTGGAAAGTATTAAAGATTGTATTTTACGTTAAAAGTAATTTTCGTATTAAAAACTAGCGTTTCTTTTTATTTATTTTTTTTACCTAAATGATCCTATATTTTAACTTATGATTTGAAATTGTGGTCTGCAAAATTTCATATCTTAAAACGGAAGGAAAATTTCATAGAGGTACGCAAAAGAATGAAGTTTTTCTCGGCCGGTAAAAAAGAAGAAAAGGAAGAAGTCTTCTCTGTAGCAGTGTTCAATTATGGTTGGGATAGAAGAACTTGAAAAGTGGTTTCATTAAATAAAAGGAATAAACGGACACGTGATAAAACAAATTATGAGAAATTTGCGAATCAATTTTTTTTTTTAATGCAATGGAACTAAAACACGATTAATATAAGTCTCGCAAAATACACAGGTACTCAATTCCCTGCCCGTCCCATCTAATGAGATCCTGGACGACTAAAGAGAGCTCTTGAAGTATAAGAATTCCTGAACAGTTCCGGACTATAACTGCTGTTAGGTCATCCTGTATTGATTTCTCTCCCGACGTATGTGTTTATGAAAACATTAAAACTATGATTACATCCCTAACAGTTTTTATTCAGTGATCTTTCTAATACAAGAGATATGGATAATCTTCCATCTAAAAACATTTAATAAAGATGGAAGCTTTATTTTCAAAACCTGTCTGTTAGGGTTTAAGAGATTCCTAATAAGAAGTCGAGGATCCTCGAAAACATGACAATAGCACTTGAGGATTCTTGTCTTATATTATCCCAACTTATCAAATCGAAAACCCATTTTCATTGTGCTTGAACATGAACAAAGAACCAAGTGTCTTCTCTATTCCCTAGCTACTATCCCTGGTGGACAATTCCAAACTGGTTTAATAACTCTCCATTAATTTTTCCAAACAAACTGTACAAATCTTTCGTCATGCCGACCGTTATCTGTCACCTTGGTGGCAGATCAACAAGCCTTTAATGGTCCGTCAAAGGACTAAAGACAATGAGCTTTATATATAGCCAACTTCCCGAACTCATTTACTTCACATCCCAGTTAATACTGCTACACTGCTACTTAGCTATTGCACTCCCAGAGTAAGCTGCTATTGTTCCTGGGGTTTCTTGAAAACCAAAAATGTCTATAACCATTCCACCGCTTCCCGATTCTTGTGTCATTTTAGGCCTTGTAGTGGCACTACTTGCGAGTGTTGCCCATGAGGCTGAGGCAGCAAGGGCCTTCTTTGTTTTCGGTGACTCGCTAGTTGATAATGGCAATAACAATTACCTTGCAACCACGGCTAGAGCTGATGCACCGCCGTATGGGATCGACTATCCAACCCATCGAGCCACTGGCCGCTTCTCCAATGGCCTTAACATCCCAGACCTTTTAAGTATGATCTTTGTTTCTGTAGAGACATTGTGTTAAGTTAAATTCTTTTACCATTTATGGGTTTCTTTTGTACATCTTTGACTAATATATGTGTTTCCTCAGGTGAGGCTATTGGATCAGAACCTACCTTGCCTTACTTGAGTCCTGCTCTCACAGGAGAAAGGCTCCTTATTGGTGCCAATTTTGCTTCAGCTGGAATTGGAATCCTCAATGATACTGGAATTCAATTTGTAAGTTCATTTAACAACTTAATTAGCACTAATAATGTACAAATTAACCTTAAGCATTAAGCAGTAACTTTCCTCAAATGTAGACGCCAAAAGTGTTAAATTAAAGGTTGTGCGAGTGGTTTGTGGTTTGATTTATTTGTTCATAATTCTATTTTTGCAGCTAAATATAATCAGAATCTTCAAACAGTTGGAGTACTTCCAACAATACCAGCAAAGGGTCAGTGCATTAATTGGACCACAGCAAGCTCAAAGATTAGTTAACCAAGCACTAGTCCTAATGACCTTAGGTGGAAATGACTTTGTGAATAACTACTATCTGGTGCCCTTCTCAGCAAGATCTCGCCAGTTTGCCCTCCCGGATTATGTTGTCTATCTCATTTCGGAGTATCGCAAAATCTTAATAGTAACATTACTATCTCACTTTTCACTTAAATTGCTTATTTTTTGCTTTGAACATTGTAAGTGTCCAACTTCGTTTGCACTCTTTTTTTTCTCACCGCTGCTTTAAATGTCATTTGCAATCGCATTTCCATTTTATATTTTTTTTTTGATATTGTAACTAAATCGCAAAATCATGTGGTATATGCATGACATTGCTTTAGAAACGAAGAAAGACAAGTGAAATGATTCATTTGATAAGGAAAATTTTCTACCCTTTAATTAGATGGAGCATTAAAGTAGGTTTCACCTAAACTTTGTACGAAACTTCCCAGTAAAATTAATGGGTCTGGGGTCACATTTCTTCAACAACTTTATGAGGAGTTCTGCATGAATTTGTCGAAGAAGGTAAGCTTAGTTTATGGCATATCCTGTGTCGGGGTGGTGAGTCCGATCGACATGTGATTGTTATTGAGAAATGATTCTTATTAAAAGCGTTGGTTGAATTCATGTGCACAGAATGAATCTTTCACTCTCTCTCTCTTCTTTACAAGCTTCAGAGTTTTTTCACCTAATCGTTTATTTTTTTCAGAGCTAAAATGCCTCCATTAATGACGAATGCTGTTTATAGTACATATAAGCGCTAGTTAGTAATTTGAGGAAAATCATGGTGAGGTCAAAGAACTTTATTTATGCAGCTTGGCACTAAAGTTTAAAGTTTTAAAATTTTGATTCATAATTGCATATATGGTCATTAATGTTACGTTTACATTTACCATTACATGTAATTACGGTAACTATAGTATGTGCGGTGGACTTTATGTACTTTTGGCAAGTTAGAAATATTCATTTGAGCAATATACTAATTTTCATATTTTAAAAAAAAAAGTTCGAAATTTTCATTTGAACGACATACAAATTTTTACTGAACTTCTAATTTTGATCTCTATATATTGGGATACCTTTGCTTAAAGGAATAAAAGTGAATTCTCATTATATAAATGAGAATAGTCATTTGCTTTCCAAAAAGAATATAATGAAATTATCTTTTGAAAATGCAGAGACTCTACAACTTGGGTGCACGTCGAGTTCTGGTGACTGGGACTGGACCATTGGGTTGCGTTCCCGCAGAATTGGCCATGAGGAGCAGGAATGGTGAATGTGCAGTTGAACTACAAAGGGCAGCTGCCTTGTTTAACCCTCAACTTGTGCAAATGATAAATGGACTCAACAGTGAAATTGGGTCAGACGTCTTCATTGCAGCAAATGCATACGAAATGAACATGGATTTTGTTAGTAATCCCAGAGCATATGGTACTCAAAATTCCCTGATCTTTTCAATAACATACGCAGTGTTAACCTAATATATATATATTCCCTCTATAGTTAGTGACATATTCATATCCATATATCTTCCAATCGTGAGGAGGACCTCATATCAGTAAAGCTACTTAGTGTAGCATAACCTTAAATTTTGACCACGCATATTGAATGACTATGGATGCATATACTTAAGTATAACTGCATAACATTAATCAGGAAACGTGCATTAGATTGCATGCAACTACCTATCCTGTAGGTAAAGAAGACAAGAGAGCAAATGACATTAAATAGAGTAAACATCTGTGGGGACCCTCTAACGTCAATGTCATGGTATGACTGGTTCTGTCCTTTCTATCCATAAATCGAAAGGCTGGCTGGTCCACTTGCTCTTGTTCTTAAATGAATGCAGAATCAGAAGCGGTCCCTATTTATAGCAGTCAAGTTTCCCTTTACATTTGCACAAAATTTTCTCGTATATTACACTATATCATCATCTAAATTTCTTGTCTAGTCTATTCTAGCATGTATTACCATTTTTATTATCGTGATAGGGTTTCGAAGAAATAGGGTATACAATAGATAGATATAGAATACACGAATTCGTTCTAACATGCGTATGCATTTTTGGTAATGCAGGATTTGTCACATCTAAGGTCGCGTGCTGTGGACAAGGACCTTATAATGGGATTGGACTTTGCACAATAGCCTCCAATCTGTGCCCTAACAGAGACATCTACGCTTTCTGGGATCCATTCCACCCATCTGAAAGGGCTAACAGGATCATCGTTCAACAAATCATAACAGGCAGTACCAAGTACATGAACCCCATGAATCTCAGCACCATCATGGAGCTGGACTCGAGGACTTAGAACCATCTATATATAGCTAGTTTATGAACAACCTTTGTTCTTCAGAACTGCATTCTAGCTCTCGTTAATTTTGGATTCTTCTGCTCAAGTTCGTCATAAAATTTTACAAATGTGATTGTGCATCGTCGTTTTATATATTTTCATGTGTTGGCTGATGTGTTGTTGACCATCAGCTAGTCTCTGCTTAATAATGGCAAGAAAATCGTTTCAATTGTTTAATTAAATTGGAAGTTTCATGACAAAAAATTGATGTGACAAGGCATGAAAGCTATATTTTGTTCTAAATCCACTAAGCGGTAGTATACATGCGAGTTATAGTAATTTATTAATATTTTGTTACATGTGATATGTGGTGTAGTTGATCTTCCTCAAAACTTGAAGTTTGATCGGAATAATGATTTAGGGTGCTTGCACTCGACTTTAAAGAAGTAGCATGAATAGAAAGACACTAGAGAATAGCTCAATACAAATGGCCCCCTTGCCTCTTGCTCACTTTCGAAAGGATTGAGCCCATCAAATCTTAGCACGCTTAGAGAAGAACGAACACATTCCTATCTGGCCCATAACGAACCACATATAGAATCAGCCTTTTGAACGCGTAACAACTCCTACGGGGCAAACCCTTTTTAGGTCGAGTCATCAATATAAGTAAAGGATCGTCCGTTCATTTGCGTCTCTCTTCCGGAGTTCTTCTTCCCCAAACAACGGTAGGGTTGTTTTTCCATCATTTTGTTCCATGTTTCTTTAAATCGAACTTCTGATTCAGATCCTTGAAAACACAAATGTCAATAGATGAAAACCATGATATTTTAACTTGCTAAAATCTAATGGTGCACAGTAAAATGTTTTAGTGATCAAATTAGTGAGATATTAAGCATTCTAATACATCTTAAATAATGAGAGGATACTACACCAACGTAGCCAAATGCTTTAATTAGTATTTAGTGATGATTTAAAAACTTGTAACCAAAGGTCATGCCTTTTGCGACATTTTATGAAGTCGTCACTAAATGGCAAGCGCCCTTTGGCAATGATTCAATAACATTGTCGTCAAATGGTAAGCCTTTGGAGACAATTATTGAAGTCTTTTGCAATGGTTTACTATTTTCGTTGCAAAAGGATAACTCTTTGGTGATGATTTTAATAATCGTCGCATAAAACATAACCTATCATTGCCAAATGCTTAAATAATAAAATAACTCTCTTATTTATAATTATGAATTCACTAACCTTTAAGTTGATCATTTTGTAACTAAATATTATATTGATAAAAATCAAATTTAATATTATTGACAATGATTCTAAGTGAAAAATAAATATTATTGACAATAATTTATGAAACTCAAAACTCAAAACTAATTAATATTACATAGATTTATACTTTTTATTTTTCTCTTTTAAATTATATATATTTTATATGGTGTCACATAATTTTCAAATAGTTTTAACATAAATTTTTTAATATAATGATAAATGATTCTTACAGAAAAACAATAAATAATGATATATATGGTAAGTAATATAATGATATATGGTAAGTAATATAAGATTTTAATTAGAAGTTTAACAATTTTTAAAAACAAAACAATAAATAAAGTTTCACGTCTATTCCATAAAAAAGAAATAATTAATTTTCTAGATTCCATTGACATGAGACTCAGTAGATAAGGTGAAGGGGTTCCCTATGTTTAGATTCCCAGGAAGGCTCCTTACACGTTTAAAGGTATCAATTGAAACAGACAAAGATCTTCCCCTAGGAGTTGGTTTATTGACACCCTCTTCTAACAACTTCTTAGCTTTAATTAAACTAGTAGAAGATACAGTGAACAATTTCCAAATACAATATGGATCATTAAATTAGATAAACCGCATATGTCACGTGTTTCGTCTAAGAAATAAACAGTATAGAATAATCACATTACTTTTTTCATAATCCTTTGAAAAATTAAATCCTAAACACTTGAAAAGCTCAATCAAACAATATAAGGAACATAAATTCAAACACATACGTACTTAATTGAATAACTTCATTGTCACAATAAGCAGACATAATTTTTGCAATCAAATAACCAATTTTCCTAATCATGTACGGATTGTTAGGACATCGCTACCGCCTCTATTTTCATCTACAATCTCTTAAAGATTCGAGGAAGTTTTACACAACATGCACTGTATACAATCACACATTCGTCTAATAGCTTCCTAACATAAAATGAGATACAGATAATAAAAAAGAGAGCTAATTCAAGTGATACTCAAAACCTTGAAGAAGAAGATTCGCCATTGAAGACAAGTAGTGATTAGACTTTGCTTAACAGATTTGTTATGCATTGATTTGTTCCTCAAGAGTGAGAATTTTGCCAAATACCTTCCATCGGAGCTTATTTTCACCATTCGAAAAATCTGCCATGTCGACATTTAGCGATGAATTTATGTTAATAGTTTTATTATGAAAATTAATAGAAAAAAATAAGTCATGGATATAATCAAGTTGTTACAACAAGATGTAACTCCCTTCGTCATCCTTATAAACAATTATATACAATAGATCACCATCTCTCTTGCGGGCCTTCTTCTTTACTATAACCTCTATCATTACTCATCATAGCTTCTTCTTCCTTGATTATTCCCTATGTAATATTAAGCCCTCCATAAATAAAGGAGAAGAGATTTGTTTCATAAAATTAATATAGAACGCAAGTGAGAGACACTTTAGAGAATGAAAAGCTTGAGAAAAATCTCCAATTTCTCAAACTCCAGTGTTTGAGTGATCAAATTAGTGTGATATTAAGCATTCTAATACATCTTAAATAATGAGAGGATACTACACCAACATAGCCAAATGCTTTAATTAGTATTTGGTGATGATTTAAAAACTCGTAACCAAAGGTCATGCCTTTTGCGACATTTTATGAAGTCGTCACTAAATGGCAAGCCTTTGGCAACGATTCAATAACATTGTCGTCAAATGGTAAGCCTTTGGAGACAATTATCGAAGTCTTTTGCAATGGTTTACTATTTTCGTCGTCAAAGGGTAACTCTTTGGTGATGATTTTAATAATCATTGCATAAAACATAACCTATCGTTGCCAAATGCTTAAATAACAAAATAACTCTCTTATTTATAATTATGAACTCACTAACTTTAAGTTAAGTTGATCATTTTGTAACTAAACATCATATTGATAAAAATCAAATTTAATATTATTGACAATGATTCTAAGTGAAAAATAAATTTAGCTAACAAAAATGTCAAATCTTTTCAATAATTTATGAAACTCAAAACTCAAAATTAATTAATATTTCATAGATTTATAATTTTTATTTCTCTCTCTTAAATTATATTATTTGACAATTTTATATGGTGTCACATAATTTTCAAATAGTTTTAACATAAATTTTGTAATATAATGATAAATGATTCTTACAGAAAAACAATAAATAATGATATATATGGTAAGTAATATAATATAATGATATATGGAAAGTAATATAAGATTTTAATTAGAAGTTTAACATTTTTTAAAAACAAAACAATAAATAAAATTTCAAGCTTATTTCATCAAAAAGAAATAATTAATTTTCTAGATTCCATTGGCATGAGACTCGGTAGATAAAGTAAAGGAGTTCCCTATGTTTAGATTCCCAGGAAGGCTCCTTACACGTTCAAAGGAATCAATTGAAACAGACAAAGATCTTTCCCTAGGAGTTGGTTTATTAACACTCTCTTCTAACAACTTCTTAGCTTTAACTAAACTAGCAGAAGATACAGTGAACAATTTCCAAATACAGTATGGATCATTAAATTAGATAAATCGTATGTGCCACGTGTTTCACCTAAGAAATAAACAGTATAGAATAATCACATTAATTTTTCATAATCCTTTGAAAAATTAAATCCTAAACACTTGAAAAGCAAAATCAAACAATATAAGGAACCTAAATTCAAGCACATACATACTTAATTGAATGACTTCATTGTCACAATAAGCAGAAATAGTTTTTGCAATCAATAACTGTTCCAAAATAACCAATTTTCCTAATCATGTATGAATTGTCGGGACATCGCCACCGCCTCTATTTTCATCTACATTCTCTTAAAGATTTGAGGAAGTTTTACACAACACGTACTATATACAATCACTTATTCGTCTAATAGCTTCCTAACATAAAATGAGATACAGATAATAAAAAAGAGAGCTAATTCAGGTGATATGCAAAACCTTGAAGAAGAAGATTCGCCATTGAAGGCAAGTAGTGATTAGACTTTGCTAAGCAGATTTGTTAAGCATTGATTTGTTCCTCAAGAGTGAGAATTTTGCCAAATACCTTCAATCAGAGGTTATTTTCACCATCCGAAAAAACCTGCCACGTCGACATTTGGCAATGAATTTATATTAATAGTTTTATTATGAAAAATCAATAGAAAAAATAAGTCATGGATATAATCAAGTTGTTACAACAAGATGTGACTCCCTTCTTCATCCTTATAAACAATTATATATAATAGATCACCATCTCTCTTGTGGGTCTTCTTTTTTACTATAACCTCTATCATTACTCATCATAGCTTCTTCTTCCCTGATTATTCGCTACATAATATTAAAACAATTAACTTGTCTCCAATCTCTTATAAGTATAATTGCCATCATATCATTATAGAACATAGCTCTTCATTTTTAGCCCTTAATGATAATTCACTTTCCCTAACATAAACTATTGCATATGTTGTAGTTAAGAAGGGTCTTCCTAAGATTAGAGACATTTCTTCCTCATCATCAATATCTAGAATATAACTATTTATTGGGAATAGGAACCTACCAATTCTGACCAACATATTCTTCTTAACACCTTTAAGAATTTTTAATAGAATTATGAACAAGAAGTAAAATTCTCTTAGTAAGTTTTAAATGATCAAATCATAATCTTTTGAACAACGCATAAGACATTATATAAATACTTGCTCATATATTCTTTAAGGCCTTATTAATATAAATACCACCAATTGTGCATGAATTTGTTTTCATTCTGGGAGGACTTTTAATATTTCTTTCAATTGATTTTGAATCTACAACCTTCTTTTCAAGGTATTCCTTTTCTAGAGTTTCTTCTTTTGATTCTTTTTTGTACTCCTCATAATACTAGTATCTTCCTTCTTGATCGCCTAAATTAATATATTAAGGTGACAAATTGTTGGTTTATAATCTATTAGTGATGTTCTTACCTTTCTCTCTTTTCATCTTTGCTTTGGTTAACTCCTTATCCATCAAGGAAACCTCCTTCACATGCTCCTTAGGGTTGGGTATGGTCTCACTAAGTAGGGTACCTTACGATCTCTCCACAATCACCTTAGTCAGTTGACATATTTGAACTTTACGATGTCTTATCAAAGTTTCATAATTTTGTAATCAAGAAGTAGTTGTTTGTATGATGTCTCTTATATATCTTGCAAAACTTCACTATTTCTCACTACAAGAAAAGTAGGAATTAGCGACGGAAAATTACCAACGAAGATTTTTTCGTTGCAAATTAGTGACGAAAATGGAGTTTCTGTCGTTAAAATCGCCTTGAAAAATTTTGTTTAGCGATGGTTCTAATATTTGTCGCTAAAAATGGAGGGAAACTATCCCCACAAAATTTGCTACGAAATTTAGGGACGATAAAAGTTCCCGCCGGTAATGACATTGAAATTGGCGGCGAAAATTTGCCAATAGAAATGATGTCGTTGCTAATTACCGACGGATTTGTTACTTCCATCGATAAAGTTGTAAAATTAGCAACGAACATATTACCATCGATAAATAATGCAGGAAGTGAAGGCAGAATAATAAATTTCAAAAATGCCGACAGAAAGTAGCGATGGAATATTCTGTTGCTAAATTGTTAAACGTTATTTACTTTAACAAAACGACGTCATTTTGTTTATCACTAATCAACGTCATTTTGTTCTTGCGTTTTAAGATGACCGAAGCTGCCTCCCCCCACCTTTGGTTCATCTTCTTCGCATTTCTTCTTCGGTCTTCAGTCTTCTTCCTCCTCCAGCAACTTCCTCTCCCGTCTGACGTCTGTCGTCGGCCTTCCATCGTCGTTGCTGCGTGGGTTGTTATCATCTCCCACCATTAAATCATTTTCGTGGAGGTAATGGTTGTTTATGAATTTTTGTTGTTTTCTTATCTTGAATTTTTTTGTATGTATGTTGATTTTTGTGAATGGATAGAGCATTTAAGGTAGAAATATTAGTGTTAGAAGGTTTAGTTTTGAATTTTGGTTGTGATGTTGAGATATAAAATTCATGCGTGTAAGGTGTTTGAAAAAATGTTAACAGATTAAAAAATGAATTTTTGTAATTGTTTTGGAAAGATTTGATGGACATTAAATAAAGTAGATGTTAACATAAGGTGTTTGTCAAAATGTTAACAGATGAAAAAAAAGCCAGTAGTTGGCTATGAGGTATATTGAAAGTAGTATTTTTTAGGTTAGTATGAATCAAAAGTTATTATATTATTAGGTAAAGTAATTGAAGTTGTAACATTTGGAATCATAGAGTTATGAGGTAAAGAGGTTGAACTACTGATATGCGTCAAAAGTATACTAAGCAGTGACCGTTGGTGAAGGTGGAGTTAAGACAAATTGTGAAGTAGTACTTGGGTTTGAAATAAGAATGTTGTAATAAGGTCTAGGATGAGATAAGATGGCATGGACAAGATCATCACTAGTAAGAGTTTTGACTCAATCAAGATATTTATTTATCAAATTTGAAGATATTTAGAGAAGGTGGAAGTTAGATATTTAGGTTTAAAGAGCACTTATTTTGGCATGAAAATTTTTTCTCAAAGAAAACAACATATCTAAAGATAAAAATGTGATTTGAGATAATGTCACAGCAAATGAAGGAGTAACGTCCCAAGGAGAAACCTACATATACACATGATTGAGATCATGGTTTAAGTTTATGAGTGTTTATCTAGTGTGAATGTAGTAATAAAAGAGTTTAAACAAGAGGAACCAATATAAGATATAAATATGTCATTACCATTGTGGCTATGATGCACTTATACCAAAATTTCTTAGTGTAGTGCCAAATTTTAAAGATTAGAAGAAATGTGACATGTGGTACCAGAGTTAAGCATCCAATTGTTATAATGACTTGATCATCCTTTCGCCATATGTCCTTAATAATTGCAACTGTATTGTTTGCCACTGATATTTTCCGGAGTTATAAGTGTTGATAGGCTAATTTGACTTCCTCGATAGTGATTATGATTCTATTATCTAACACTCGGGTTGTTCGAGCCTTGAGTTGAGTCATGTGGCTATGATTAGTAAAATAGTCTCCACCTTATGTTTTTCCAGTATACTTCAATAGTTATACTATAAAGTAGATGTTCACAAATATTTTCATTGTAGGAACTCATTGGTTGGCATTATTTCTATTTCGAAGTTGATGAAAAAAATCTGGAATAAGCAGGTATTCAAATGATATTGATTTCGTTATAATTTTTACAATGTCAATAATGAATTTGTATACATTTAATCCAATTTCTTTCAGTTTCTATATTTTTCATTCTATATCTGTCATCATCTTCTTTCATGTACTTCAGGAAGTTCCTTTTGCATATCATTTGAGGTAAGTGATTTTGTTTTATACTACATTTTTGTAAACTTGGATGTGTATTTGGTATTTGATTGCGGTTTCTAATTCCCATGTGAGCTGCCCACATTAATGGAAAGCATGTCTTAAACGAGACATGAGCTGGAAGAGTTGAAGGCAAGGGATAAGATTTTTAAAAAACTATTTAGTTTCATTTACAGACGGAAACATAACATCCATCGGTAATCTAATTACATTTATCGACGGAAAACTAAAATCGTCAGTAAATTATTAGATATTTGCCAATGATAAGTCTTCCTTTCGTCAGTAAAATTGCAAAAACCAATTTATTAAACATCTGCTCACTGACGGTCAACTGTTAAATCGTCGGCAAATTTTCTAACGGACTATATTTTCGTTGGTAAATTTACCTATAGCCTATTCACCGATAGATTTGTCCATCGATTTATTTCGTCGCTATTTTGTATTGCCGATGAAATTTTACCATTTTCCATCTCAATTTTTTCGCTAATCGACTTTTTTCTTGTAGTGTCTCTTTCTATAAAGGTTATTAAATATATGGTAGGGATTATAAGGGTTATTGATTTCTATAAAAGAAATTAAGATGATTTCTTCACCCAAATTATAAGTCTTGCTATATGAGTTATTTTTCCTTTAGAAGCTTACCGTAAAATCAACTTATTCTATTGATCCTGTTATATGATTCCCAACTTTGCACTTTATTCCTTAACGCCCTAGCTTATATAATTGACAACTTATAACTTGAGTTGCTCCTAATGGAGAGCTCAAATTGTCTACTTTTCTCTCCATCATCATTATCTGTGTTGCTAATGCAGGTATGGCATCTAAATGGATCCTAATAATTTTATTTGTTCTCCCCCTTCTTGACTGCTACTAGTAATTGGTTATAGACAACTTTTTTATAAACAATGGAGTAGCCTATAGAGTCTTATTATTTAATCTTCCACCCATTATAGCTTTTATCGTCTACCTTGTAATGTTCATTAGACAATTATAAAATTTATGGACTTGCATCTATGTTGGAAGGTCATAGTGTGGGCAATACCTTAGTAGATTATAGCATTTCTCACATGTCTCATATAATGTATCATTATTGAATTGTTGAAAAGAAGTGATATTGTTCCTTATCATTGGTTTCTAAGATGGTTAAAATTATTTTTGCACTGTACCACAAATCACTGTCAAAGTGTTGATTGATCCATTCGGCAATAATTTTAACTAATGGATTACTCAATCCCTTAGTGTGAATAGAAATAGCCTTAGCTTAATGGCATCTTTTATCACCCAAGAATTTGACGATGTTATTAGGATCCTTATTAGGTAACCAATCAAATTGTATATTAAAAAATCTTAATCATATTGAGCTTAATCTCAAAATAATGACTATTTATCTCCAACTATGTGAATGTTTGAATGTAATTCCATAAGAGACAATTTGGCATAATCCATCATAGTTCTCCTTTAATCTTCCATCCTTTCACGTTGTAATTATATTGTATATTTAAGTTCTTACTTAGTCCACTCTCTTCAATCTCAGCACAAAGTTCAATTAAGTTATGGATCTTTTTTAAGAAATATAAAATGTTGGCTACTTTTTTATATACATTACAATTACTCCTAAAATTAGAATTAATATAATATATAATATATAAAAAATCAAACATATATAAAATAAGAAACTATCATCACAAGACTAGGAAAAGTAGTCAATAGGTCCTAAAAGTAGTTGTCTCCTCAATAATTGTGCCAAAAACTTGATAAGTGCATAATTGATATATATTATTAATGATATCAGGTTTTCTTAATTATAAATCTATCACTCACTAACTTTTAGAGGTGGTGAGCGAAGTGATGTGACCCAGAAAATCAAACAAGACTTTGTTGGCATCATGACCCATCTACCTTAGCGACCCAGCAAGGGTGGCGCCACCCGGAGACGACCCATCTATATCTAATGACCCTGTAACAAAGTTGTGACCCAGAGGAAAGACCCAGCGACAACAGCGTGAGGGGGAGCTAGCGAGGCGATAACAAGGTGATCCAAAGGTGATAGCGAGACAAGCCAGTGATAGTAGCATTAGGGGAGATAGGTGGCAAATGCGTGCATTCCATGGAGATGTGTGATGACATAGATTTAGAGAGTGAAGCAACGACAACTCAAATCCAGATATGTACGACCCACATGAGCTTCGGAAAATTTCATATGAGACCCATGCAAGCTTCATTCAACTATCTATAACCTAGATATCCTTGACCCATGAGAGCCCCATGGAAGCGGATGAGGTGCTTTCACCGTTGTCCATAGAAGAATTTCCTATGCTTATCTAAGAGGAGAGTCAGAAAATTACATCTAGAAAGGAGATAAGTTCACCATAAGCTTCAGATTCCTAGAAATCCTCCCCCAATAATGGCCCTTGGATAAAAAAAATTCTATTGCAGTAGCCTAAGATACAACTGAAATACTACCTAAACATCATAAAGGATGGTGTTGTCAGTCAACCGATAGAATTGTTTCAAGTCAGAGCGAGGGCTTGGTCTATTGCCTGGTTGGCTCTTTCTGGAGCAAGAGACTCTCATTTCCAATCATCAATGCCTAGGCCACTACATGATGGGATAAGAAAGGTTTGAAAAAATATTTACTCTTAGATGAAAGCCCTATTCTGTTTAAATTTGTTGCTGATAGCAACATGAATGAAATACTGGAAATGGGATGTTGGCGTATAATGGGCGAACCCATATTTATTTATAAGTGGAAACTTGGGGTAACATTTGATAAGGAATGTGTGGAATTTTTCTATGTGGGTGCATTTTTATAATTTGCCTATAGAATTTTGGATAATTAAAGGATTGAGTTATTTTATCAAGTTCTTTAAGTAAGTCCCTTGATATGGATGCTCAAACATCTAAAATTGAGCAAATTAGGTATGCAAAAACATGTGTAGAGGTCAAAAGGAATGCTATACTACCTGATCATTTACCAATTCTCAAGTTAGGTGAAACAGGGGAGATTGTGTCATCTAAAATTAAGGTGACATATCCTTAGAAGCCTCAAAACTAAAAAAAGGAATGAGTTCCTACATGATTTTTTTTTTCAAATTAGATGGTAAGATGAGTTATTGGGAGTTGAATCTTCTCCAATCAGTAATGATGAGGCTTTGGGTGTACAGGTTGATGTTAATCAGAATCTGGGTAACTCAGAAATAGATACTCCAAATCCTGAAGGTGAGAACCCCAATATAGCATCTGGACACACCTCTCGGTTCAAGGAATATGATAACTAGGAAGATGTAACTACTACACAAGATTCACAATCAATGGAGGAAGAGATAAACGATGTACCTAGTTTACTGGCTTATGATCCAAGAAGCAACTTGTTACTGATTCAACCAGAGAATGACAGAGTTGTTGAGATAGCAGAAAAGTTTCATGATAGAAAACCCTAACCTCAAAAGAAGATTGAATCAAAGGAAAACCAAAAAGAAGGGATATTCTTCCTAAATGATCATTCTCGTATGGAATACAAGTGGGTTAAATGACCCTCTTAAACAATCTATGGTGAGAGAACTAGTAATAGATAGGAAGCCAATTATGGTAAGCTTACTTGAGACAAAAATAATTCAAAAATGGACCGTCCTTTTGGGTGCTTAATGGAAGACAATTACTAATCACCCAGATTATTACAATGGTCAGAGAATCTTCTTATATAATTCAAAACAAATGGGGGTAACTCATTGAAGTCTAGTGAAGTTAAAGGTGGCTAAAGTAGATAATATAGTAAAGTAGAAATGTGCAACTTTTATGGTCAACAACACACAAGAGACACTTAGCCAAGTTGATTTTCCATAATCAATTGATGTACTCTATCTTTGTTCCTATTAAAGGATTCTAATCTTGTAGGCAGATTAGGTGACTCATTGTAGTGATATTTTGTAGCTTTTGCTAGTATTAATATAACTCCTTTTTATTTTTTTTAAAATGTATCATTCATTAGTAAGTAATATAATGGTAAGTAGGGTATCAATATTATAAGAAAGCAATATGGGTATAATAAAACTATTAACTAGTCTACGGGTAAAAAATAAAAAAGATAGTCTTTATAATTTTTACAATAAGGAAACATAATATAAAACTAAACCTAATATATCATTTACAGCTAGGAAATGAATGTTAAGACAATTAATCAAAAAAGAATGTAATCAAATAGCTATTTTTAGATTAATAATTCCTTTAAAAAATAATTTTACTCTAAGATTTAATTTACATGTACTATATATTCTCTAAAATGACAAGTCTTCTTAGATACTAAAATTATGTTCTCTTAAACAAAACTCACTTAAAATTCGATTGGTTAATATATACCTCTTCCTATGCTACCACTTTTTAAATGCATGACACTATAAAAATCATAAAGTTACCCTACTACTAGGAGCATTATGTAGGTTTCTTTCGAGCACCTTGTTTAAACCCCTTTAACTAAGCAACTCATAACCAGGATTTCTCGAGTCATATAAAATTAGATGTAGATGACAACATAGATAAATGAGCAATAAAAAATAACAAAGACAATTCTTTGAAATATATTCAATTTCATAAATCAATTCATACAAAATTAACTAACAAGGTATTTCCTATCTAAACATAGAAAGAGTATTTAACCACTAAGCATGTTCAAAATAATGAAATCAAAAGAAAAAACTAGAGAAATAATAATAGAAGTAAATTTAAACGAACTATCTAAATCTGTTAATAGCTTAATCCACCGAGATGATGGCTAGATCTTGATTATCTAGTTAAAAATAACATTAAATTGATTTTCTAAAAGGTGGAGAAGCCTTTTAATGACTAAGCTACGCTTTCGAAGAGGAAAGGATGTCTTTTCGAAGTGATTCTCCAAAAGATGACTAAAGTCTTCATCCTATCTTAAAAATTAGAGTTTTCACCCTTATATATTTTGTTATACCACCATAGGCATAATCTATTCCCACAGTTGTGGCCTAGATTATAGGCTTCATTGGGTTGTTTAAATGATAGACAAAACTTCTAAAACAGTATTATCTCTAAATTGTCGATCTTACTTTTTTTATTAAATGAATATGTAGCCTTTGACACGGTCGTGTCTCTCAATCATGGATTACATTATTTTCTTGATAATTTGCACATGATCTTTTACATGATTATGGGACTTTCTACATTTGATCCTTGTAGGACAATAATTGGCATAAGGCATGGGCTAGACCATGTTTCTCTAAAAATTGTGAATTTCTTATATCTTTGCTTGGAACTATCTTTAATTCTTGAATAATATTATCTTAATATTTAATTTGTAGAATTGTATAGAAATAATAAAAATAAAGTAAAACAAGGTAAAAATCAAACAAAATACTTAATGAAATAGATGTATAATTTATGCATATCATATGTATAACTTTTTGAAACTCTTGATTTTGTTATTTGACATTTTTCCATTTGACATTTTGCAAGTAGTCTACCAATTATGTCAATTCTCCTTGATACGAGTTAAACCTTTTCTATGATTCATTGTATGACTCTTTTTCTTCTTTCCTAGTTAGTGAGAGACAGAGATAGACAAATAAGTGAAAAGTGACAACAATTTTTAGAATAATAATTTCTTTTATAATATTTTTAATTTGTGAGATTATGAGGTTTATCTCAATCTTTGGTAATGCTCGGAGACTTTCAACTTAACGGGCTCCTTGTTAGGCTTCGACTTTGGGACACTTTTTCATACGCACACTTATTTAAGTAAGGACATTAAGTTTTCTTGTCCTTTGACAATGGTCATTCTTTAAAAGCACCTCAAAAGCAGGTCTACAACAGTAGTTGAAATTAATTTGACGAACCCTTCAGCTTGTAAAAGTTGTTGAACTGTTTGTCCAACAATATCAATTGGGTTGCAACAGAAGGATCGGCTGCTGTTAGTAGAGTAGTTGGCGTATAGCTGGTTATTTATTGTTCCACTTCTATGGTCACGTCTATGCATTTTTGGGTGAGAGTTACGCATGTATTTAATAATGGTCCCATCCCATATGTTAATTCTTCTTTTCTTCTTATATATTTTGGTTGATATTAATTAACTTACATGACAACTTGTAAAGTTGGCTGCTTTAATGAGCCAAAAGTAACCCATAAGGACACGCTCGGATTATAAGCAATTTGTAAATAGGAAGCAAATATCTTCACGTGGTCTCATCCAAACTTCATATCTTCATCTGGATTTGAACTGACTTCTGTAAAATGTAACGCTTAATAAAAGAAGATATGGAGAAGGAAAATAATGAAGAGAAGGCTTCGTTTATGGCAGCCAACTTGACAAAAATATGACCCCATTCAAAACCTTAATGCGCAAATTAATTTGTCCTTAAAGAAAGACTTCTGACAATTTTGAGCACAAATTGTCTTCTGTAGTTGTTACATTACTTTGAAAACGCAATGCTAAGAATCAACCCAGATCGCCATCCTTATCATTTTTCTACTAGATAGTTATTATATTTCCTGCAAATGACCACTACTTGACTTCTTCTCTTTGAATATCAATCTTTCCCTCTTTAACTAGAGGTGAGACCAGACCTCACCAAATTATTATTTATGTATGTGTGTGTGTGTGTGTGTTTTCCATATATACCAATTCAATTATATCGCATGATATGAGCTAAAAGTGTAGTTGTTTATTAAAACTTCAAATAAAATATGCCGACCCACAAAATTAGTGTACTGTATCAAATTTACATTTTATGCATCTCGATGTTCAAATTGATTTTATTCACATCAACGAGTCATTCTTGAAGGGGTGGATTAGTGCGTAGTAATGATTAAATAAAGCATTGGTTTGAAAATGCTTTGGTCGAGCAAATTTAATGAAGATTGGGTGGGTCAACGCAATAGGCATTAAAACTAATCAACAAATTAAATCTCTCCTTAGAAATTTTGACATAGAATATGAGAATTCAAGACATAAGTATCTTCTCTTTTGAGTTCTCTTTGTGTCATTTCATATTCAGGCATCTTTTTTTATATCCTTAAAGTGAAGACATGAACCGTGATCTAAGACCTCTGAGAAAAGAGTGGCGGAGTAGCCTGCTAGATTTTCTCAGTAACTATTGCCAAGCTTGCCTAATAATGATAGTTTGAAAAGTCCAAATAACTGATACTGTGTCAATCATAATATGCAGAAGCGTCAAATAACTATTAATTGATTTTAAAACTTGATGCCAGATCAATTTTTAGTACATCAGAGAGCAGGTTAAAATCCTGTTCAGCTATGTTGATTCATGCCAAGTGTCTATAATGCAGGATTGGCAAACAAATCTGTTGAGGGTGATAGTGAACAGAAAAGGATTGTGACGATAAACTGTTAAAGGCACTACCGAATATAGCAAGCAGAAAAAAGCAAGTTAATGTCTATATGGATTCATAGATGTTGGCTGGAATATATGCAGAAATGATCAATGTCATGTGCTTCATGAATACTTCTTTATATGATAGAAAAAGGACGGTTAACCATGTTCAACACTCAAATAGATTTTTAACAAAATCCTGTCTTTTCAAGGAGTTGGATAAAAGACAATATAAGGAACTGTGAGCGGTACAATTATTTTCTTGGCTACGTACTTCTGATCGTTTACATTTTCCAGGAAAGATATGAGTTCAACTTGATTAGAAACCTTAAATTCATGACTCCACAATTATTACCAGACAAGTAATTTTCTTGAGAATTGAACAAACTACATTTTGTATTACAATCCTGCATATGCAAACCTTCTACCCAAAATAAAAACAGGTTTATAAATGAATGGATGTAACTGGAGACCTTATAAGATTCCATACACAACCAACTGTACTGCAATGCTTTTGTTTTGGTGGACCTCGTGTTCTTCCTATATTGACAAGAACAGCTTCCTATATAAAGTCCTTTAGCAATCGTAAACCTGTGACCAAAAGCAAACATTGTCCTTACTTGAACATTTTCTTGAAAAGATCAATCCAGTTCTAACATGGCTAATTCAAAAACTTTTGTGGCCTTGGCTTTTATCTTGATGATGACTACTATTATGCCCCTGATAGAGGCCAGGGCTTTTTTTGTTTTTGGAGATTCACTAGTTGATAACGGCAACAACAATTACCTAGCCACGACTGCCCGAGCTGACAGCCCGCCTTACGGCATTGATTACCCAACTCATCGACCAACTGGACGGTTTTCAAATGGCTACAACATCCCTGACTTCATCGGTCCGTGATATTCAGCTTTATAATCTATGTACATTATAGTTGTAGTTTATATTTCAATAGGGATGCACTAACGCATTATGTATGATGTATCTATCTATACCAATAGGCCAACAGCTTGGTTTATCAGAATCTCCATTGCCATACCTGAGCCCTGAGATGACCGGACAGAGGCTACTTATTGGTGCCAATTTTGCTTCTGCTGGAATAGGCATTCTTAATGACACTGGAGTCCAATTCGTAAGTGTACCTACTTTTGTTTCCTAGATACATTTAGCATTGCATGCTGAAGCTTTATTTCCAAGTGTATCTATCATCAGATTGTTTTGCCTTTTAGTTGCTTCTCTGGTAATTCCATGTCCCTCCTCTCCATCTTTACTTTTATCCTAACTTAGCAGCTTTTATTAGAGGAAATCTTTGGTAGCAGGGAAAGTACATGAAAATAAAATTCCTATTTGAGGAAATTTAAGGGACATGTACAAAATTTTCAGGTAAACATCATCAGAATGTATCAACAATTCTTGTACTTCGAGCAGTACCAGACGCGCTTAGCTGCTCTTGTAGGACCTGAGCAAGCTGAGGAACTTGTTAACGGTGCACTTGTCCTAATCACAGTAGGCGGTAACGACTTCGTTAACAACTACTACTTGATCCCTGGCTCATTGAGGTCTCGCCAATATGCGCTTCCTGACTACGTAGTTTTTCTCATCTCCGAATACAAGAAACTTCTCATGGTATATGTAATATTGGTTTTCATTTGTGTTTTCGAAGAGACCAAGAATATTAATTAATGGGATTTGATTATGAATTGTTGTTCAGAGGCTCTACGATCTCGGAGCAAGAAGAGTGCTAGTGACTGGGACTGGTCCATTGGGTTGTGTACCAGCAGAACTGGCTACCAGGGGCGTCAATGGGCAGTGTTCTCCTGAGCTGCAAAGGGCTGCTGCCTTGTTCAATCCTCAGCTTGTTCAAATGCTCAATGAGCTCAACAGTGAATATGGTGCAGATATCTTCATTGGTGTTAATACACAACTAATGTCCGACGATTTTGTTACTAATCCTCAAGCTTTTGGTAAGCGAAATAAGCAACTTCTTTAGTTGTTTCCATAATCCACCCTTTCTTATATATGTAGTATTATTTTGCTGAGCAAAGATAGCTTTCAAGCCCTCGTGAGGGAAAATATATAAAGAAAGATAGATAGATATAAGCATGTAGCTTATTAGCATTAACAGCTTCACGTCTTTATTTAGGGAAAATATATAAAGAAAGAAAGATAGATATAAGCATGTAGCTTATTAGCATTAACAGCTTCAAGTCTTTATTTAATTCTTATGTGGTGTTTCTTGAGCTGAACGAGCATTTGAGGTAGGTCGCTTGAAAGTGCAGCATTTTGCAAAAGAAGATTAGTGTTTAACTATAGGAGACATTTTACGTGGCAAAGTGGTATCCTTAGGCATGAAAGGTGACAATTTACTAATGTGGATTTGCTTCTTCTTCTTCTTTTTTTGGGAAGAAACTGTAGATTTGTTAAGTGAAACCAATTATACATATGAAAAAGCTTGAGTTTATTGTAGCAGCCATTTGTCATTATCAGTCAATTTCTATGTGCTGGATCGTCTCATGCATGGGTTAATTCGCATTTAAAGATCCCATTAATTAGTATTCCCTACTTCCCATCGAATATGTCGACGTCTCTTTTCATTTGATCTTCTGGACAAGCTGTGCATAGATATCTTTCAAGAAGTTTTCTATTCCTTTTCAATTTAATCATATGCATAATTAATGGATAGATCTCTTTAGGTTGAGACTAGGACTCATGAAATGGAAGCCCAGGTTTGACTCTCAAATCTTTATCGCGACCTTAATAGCACCATAGCATGGCTATTATATCTCTGGAATACTAATCGATCTATGTATGTCACATCAGTTGTCTATTATAGATTCGGAATCGAGTTATTATTATGGCTCTATGTGCTCTCCAATAATTAATTGGACACTTGAATACTTTCCAATAGAAATTGATCAAGTATTTATGTGCCTAGTTCCAATTGCAAGCAATTAAAAATATCCTTTTCTATATATAAAAAAAAGAATTATGGTTTGAAAAATCAAATACTTAAGTACCTAGCTAGAAGTAAAATATTGGATCAATAAATGGGTTGGTGTAAAAACTGTTGCAGGGTTTATAACATCAAAGGTGGCGTGTTGCGGACAAGGACCGAACAATGGTATTGGACTATGCACAGTGGCATCAAACTTGTGCCCCAACAGAGACGTCTATGCCTTCTGGGATCCATTCCACCCGTCGGAGAGGGCAAATGGGCTCATCGTGGACAAGATCGTTTCTGGCTCCATCGAGTACATGAACCCCATGAATCTTAGCACTATCATGGCCTTGGATTCCAGGGTTTAATTACTATCTACCCATATTATTTTGTTTCTGAAATAATAATCATGAATTATATGCTGTCGTTAATGTGTATTTGCGGTTTGGAGGAATAACAAAGCTATCTCCTTACCTACTTTACTTAATATTGGTTTGGTTAACCTCTTAATTAGAAAAAAGAAGGAATTTAATACTTGGTTCTATGTCTAAAGAAGTGTTGTGATGGAATTTGAGAAGAATGCTATTTTTTTTTTAATGGTCTTACAAAGGCAACATCTATGGACATTGAAACTCAGCCCATATGCACATTAGCATTCAAACAAATTTAGAATGCTCGGTGGCTGTTCCAATACTTGTAATTCTGTATTATTTATAATTATGCAAAACTTTCTCCCGTCCAATCCTTTGCTAATATTCGGGATTCTATTAATTACTCTTCCATACAAATGCTTTTTAGGCAATTTCATAAAAACCATTTATAACACAAGAAAGAAAAAAAAAAGTAACACGATGATATGTCAGCAGGATAAATCAATAATATTATATATCGATGATAGAAGAAAAAAATAAAAATAAAAATCAATATTTTATATTAAAAATGAAAAATAAAGAGCAAATTTTTATAATAAATGCTATCATATTTAAAATCTAATTTCGATTTTTCAATTAAATTTAAGATATCAAAAACTATCAATTATTGACTTTTCCCCCCAAAAAAAAACAGATATTGGGTTTACAGTTGACCTAATGATGATGATGGTAAAAAATGTGAAATCAATTCTCTTTTTGAAAATAGATATAAGTGGAGAAGTTATAATAATCTTTCATAAATGCATATTTTAAAATAAATATTAGTAATCATAATACAGTTGAATTATAATATATCTATTGTAAAAAAAGAGAATTGATTTTTTAAACATAAATAAAAGTTATCAATGTAACGATAATATAATAAATTAAATTTTAAATAAATTTAAAAATTAATTTTGTAAATAATTTTATTTTAATTTTTACATCATTTTATAAATAATATTAATAATCTTTTATTATATGTTATTAGAATTAATAATTAAATAAATACTATAATATGATATAATCAATTTTTAAATCTCAAGTAATGATGATTGCTAGATAGAAAAACTAAAGTTTTATGCTAATTATTAAAAAATAAAATTTTTATGCTTCACGTACTTAAAAAATTCATTGCAACTGTTATTTTTGTTACCGTCAAAGTTACCTCCTCCATTAAATAAACATTTGTGAAAAATTTAAACATGATTTAGTGTAGTGATTATTAAGTATTATTGTACTTCTTGTATTATCCAAAATGCCACATTTTCTTTTTTTAATGTTTAATTGATATTTGTAGATAGTTAAGTACCAAAAGAAAAAATGGAGTGTTGGGATGTAATTGGATATTTGTATTTATCTTTTTATCTTAATCGTGATTGAAGAATAATGACAACAATTATAAGTGTTTACTGTGATTTGATAATTAAAACCTAAAGACAAAGGAAAAATAATCAGTGTATCTAGGATTAACATTGTTAGAGGAGGACTAACGTCAAATGGAAATAATATATAAAGGAAAAAAGCAAGTCAAGTAGATTTTAATTTGATGAACAAAACATATAATCATGTCCACGTAAACATTTTCACAGTATCATGTATGTATGAACAAATGTCGATAGAGGAGACAAATTAATTATAATGTATTTAACTATTTAGTAAATTGAAAAATACAATAAAAAAATTAAAAACTATATATTTAAATTATTACTCAAAACTATGACAGACCTTTTGCTTCGAATTCTTAATTTGGAATATCTTATAATCATGTGCTCATGAAAATTTTAAAAAAAAAGTTAAAAGGGTAAAAACTACACCCAATGTCCAAGACTATGAAAAAGATTTATAAATAGAACAATGAAAAAAGTTAACGGTTAAATCTAGAAGTTAAAAAGTTAATTTATAAATTAAACAATAACAAAAAGTTAACGATCAGTCTAGAAGTTACAAAGTTAAGCTCCTTTTACATCAACACTCTTGTCACTCAAGAAAAAGAACATAGTCAACATTTAGGGGAGTTGATCCTCTATCCTCAATTACCCAGGCCTCTTTGTACCCCTTACAACCAAGCCATTCATATGTGCCCAGGGCTCATCTCATAAAGGGCCTAAATGATCCCTTGAGATCCTTTGTCCCTAATTACCCAATAGGATTGGGTAATTAGGGACAAAGGATCTCAAGGGATCATTTATGGATTGGATGTAAGGAGTACAGAGAGGCCTGGGTAATTAGGGACAAAGGATCTCAAGGGATCATTTAGGTCCTTTATGAGATGAGCCTTAGGCACATATAAATGGCTTGGATGTAAGGGGTACAAAGAGGGCTGGGTAATTGAGGACAGAGGATCAACTCTCCTAAATGATGACTATGTTCTTTTTCTTGAGTGACAACAATGAATGGCTTGGATGTAAGGGCTACAGAGAGGCCTGGGTAATTAGGGACAAAGGATCTCAAGGGATCATTTAGGCCCTTTATGAGATGAGCCCTGGGCACAGACCCTTCTTGTCCATGCTTGGGGGACTATCCCCTACTCAATTTTGGGGGAAACCAAATCTACATGAAATGAAAGATATCTCTCTTTATGACATTAGGAATAGGTTTAAAATATATAAAAAATATAGCAAAGTTTTTCGTCAAAAGAAGACTTATTGCGTACAACTTTATAATCGCTATGCATTTTCTTTTTATAGCTTGGGAATTGCTTTCACCTTATTAACTATCAATAAATATTTTAAGTACCATATTGTTTCATGATCTTATAGAAAACCGAGTCAGGCGCCTGCCCCACCATCTCGCCCCCCCCCCCCTCAATTCCTTCGCAATCTTAGATGTTGACCATTTAGCCTTTAATTATTTTAGGATTAGTGTGCTACTCCTTCATAATTTATCACATATTTTAAATAGTCCACATAAGTTATCCTAAAAGTGCACTTGCTTCCTTTGACAAAGAACTAATGATGCTTAAAATTTGTTAAGGTAGTTCTCAAGTGCTTTATATGTTCATCAAAAGATCTACAATAAACACTACAAGAAAACTACCAAAAATCGACGGAAAATTACTGACAGGAATAATATCATTGATAATTATTGACGAAAATGACATTCTGTCGGTAAATGTGTCGAGAAAATAACACTTTAGTGATGGAACTGTGCCTTCGGCAACTAAGGCGGCAATTGGTGGCGAAAAAATGAAGTATTGTAAGTTTTTCGACGGAAAATTCCGTCAGAAAATTTTAAACCAATACGTCGTCGTCTCCTTGCTTTTGAACGTTATTAACTTAAACAAAATGACATCGTTTGGTTTAACACTAAATGACGTTGTTTTGTGCATTTTTCTTCTCCTCTCTCCCGCGTCATCTCCTTCGATGAGCTCTCCCCCCACTTTCTGGTGTGTCGTCGGTGTTGTTGCCTGCGTTAGAAGCTCATCCATTAATCCCACCATTGTTGCATTTTCGTGAGGTATATTGCAAACGTTTGAGTTTTGTGTTACTTAAATTTGTTTGTTTATTTGATTTGTTTCATATGTTTGAGTAATTTGTGAATGGATAAGAGAAATTAAGGTTGAAATGCTAGTATTAGAAGGTTAAGTTTTGAAATTTTTATGGGATGTTGGGATGATTGTTTGATGCATATTAGGTGTTTGCCGAAATGCCTCCTATTCTTCAAATTTGTATTAGTAAGAAGATGAACTTGGTTAATTCTTCCTAATAGGTGTCCTTAATAGTTTGGTTTTGTTTGGTCCATTTTAAAGAAGTTGAATAGTTCTTTAGTGTAATTTCTTCATTTATAAAGATACCTTCCTTAATTTTCTTCATTTGGAGTCCAAGAAAAAAATTAATTAAGTTCTCCTATCTTGCTCATCTTGAACTTCCTAATCATAAAGTTAGGAAATTATTACATATATTGTCATTAATATCATAAATAATAACATCGTTAACTTAAATTTGAACAATTACGATATCATGCTGGTACATTTTAATAAAGAGTGTAGTGTCAACCTTGCCTTTAAAGAATCCATTTTATAAAGGAAATGCACTTAGTTTGGTGTAGGTACTAAAGTCCACACTTTATTCCTCACAAATTGATTAAACTCCTCATTCATTGCAAGAACCTAACTTTCTTCATTAAGGGCCCTCAATTTTATTGTCTTAGATTCAATTCAATAAATTAAGGTAATATGAAAAAAAATTTTAAGTTGAGGTGTAGTGATTCCCCCTTATTAACATCATCTAAATTGAGTGATTTTATTTGTTCAACAGGGGAAAAATATCATAAAAATAGAGGAAACTCTGTTAAAATTTTTATAAAATGTAGTTCCCATTTAACAATTTAGATTAAATACGTAGGAAAAGTCTATGAGTATGAGGCCTACACCTACTCAAGTGTTTCTGCACACTCACATGAAGAAGCATAACGGTGTGACATTCGTCAATAGTCGATATAGAGAACTGAATGTATGTGAAATTAATACATTATTATTATTTCTTAACAATAATCACTTATTAATGTAAACATTGCTTCCTAATAGGACAAAATACAAGAAACCATTCAACGACAGTCTCAGAAGAAACAACCTGTTGACGAAACTCAGGCGTATATTGATGCTGCGGGCGGTAGGGATCGTCGTGGAAGGATCTTCAGGCTAGGTTCATTTGTGAACACATGTTATTCAGAATCCTCCATGTCTAGTACAAAGTGTCTACTAGATCAACGCAAATCAATGAAGTCACTAAGCTTCGGACCACATTGTAGACATTGATGGAGTAGATAGCTCAGCTGAGATATGAGATGGAAGAGTTAAAGGGGAGAGGTAGGACCTCAGAGCACCCATGGTCGCCAGGACTTTAGGATTGTTGTAGTCATTTGCTTTAAGTGTACAAAGACTTATTATGTATACTGTAATGTTTTTATTATCAATTAAGATAATTTTAACTTTATATCATCAATCAAATTTTTATTTAAACAAATTAAATATATAAATAAATAAAATTGTTATGCACAGATAGTTCATAACTGTTGAAATTATGCATTTATCATAAGATCATGAAATAAAATTTAATGTAGGGATTTTTTAAAAAATTTCTTTTATTTACCTACGAAATATATAAGACCGTAAAAAAAGCACTATATTTATCGATAGAATACCTTAAACTTTCAGTAAATTGTTCGATATTTATTGACCATTCTTTTTCTTCCGTCGGTAATATTGAAACCTTTGCGAGTATTTGAACTACGGTTTACCAACGGAAAAAATTAGCGTCGGTAAATTTTACTAACAGTTACGTCTGTCCCATATACTTTACTGACAAAAGGACACATAAAAAGTCCATCGTTAAATTTACCTACGGCGGTATTAACGACGTTGTTGTTTGTCGTTTTATTCCATCAGAAATTATTATTATCGATGGAATTCTTCCGTTTACTGTTGGTTTTTTTCCATCGGTAAACCATAGATTTCTTGTAGTGAAATAAATATGTCATAAAAGCAAACAATAATGTACCTTCTTATACATGGTTTGAATACTTTATTCATCAAACTTTAGACTATGAAGGGAGAATTGTTGAGTCCAAAAGATAGGAACAAAAATTCATAGTATTTTTAATAGTTTTAAAAAATGTCTAAAATATTTTAAAGATACATTATGATAAGTTGATATCCTAATCTCAAGTCTAGCTTAAGGAACTAAAAAACTACATGCAATTTATAGAATTTATTGTTGATAGTGTATTTGTTAATCTCTCTATATTCAATGCACACCCTTCAAGAACTATTTTTATTTTTCAGCAAAATTACTGGAGAAGATAAATGGTTGGTACTATATTGAGTTACTCCTTGCCCCAATAACCCTTGCACTAATTCTTTAATTTTTATTTTCTTATAACACACCATTTCGACATGGTCACATGTTTACACCTTCTTTCAATAAAATCCTATGCCTTTGATTTCTATACAGGGAAAGTTGGTGGATTCAGTAAATATTGAGATAAACTTAGCCAACAAGTTTTCCAATTATGTATGTTATAACTCTGCTTTTTATATCCCTCTAATAGATAATTTTTATAGTTAGTGGCGTAGTGAATATTGCAATTGAAGCATGCTTAGTTTATTTGGTTTTCAATTTGGCTAATAACCTCTCAAACTTCTTAGTGCTCTTGACCTTAGATTGACTAATAAGACCTCTTTTCAAAAACCCTTTCTATCCATTCTAGTTAAAAGTTACATTTTATTTTTCAAAATGAGACTTCCTCTAGTGTAGAAATCCATTAAACCCCTAGAACTATATTGCAATCTTATAATAGTAATATTA
Source organism: Erythroxylum incrassatum (assembly GCA_026546855.1). NCBI lineage: Eukaryota > Viridiplantae > Streptophyta > Magnoliopsida > Malpighiales > Erythroxylaceae > Erythroxylum > Erythroxylum incrassatum. The sequence continues at coordinate 23,202,024 of JANVCL010000003.1, read as the reverse complement.
AGACATCACTAGTAAATTTAATTCCTAGTAATATCCACTCAAAGTTTTTACATAAGTGCATATAAGGTATCTAGGATCCTCCTCCCACTATTTCTTTAAACCATTTAACATTCATGCATTTATAATCACCCTTTTGCTTAAGATAGCATTTATAAAATTATAAATGAAATCTTTGTCTATTAGAATATATAAAGGATTCCCTCTATGATTCCTCATCATTCTCACTTGCTTGTAATCCCTTAATGGTACTCCTAACATAGTTTGTAAGGTGATTAATTGTTGTTTATCTTTACCTCTCCCAGATAAGCTAGCTTCTATACCCTTCAATTTAGCTTCTTCCTCATCCTCAACCATAAATAAGTTGCACTAATTCTTTCTATATGGTCTTGTCACACCAAAGTATAATCCATTTTCCATTTCTTTTCAAATTCCTTGCTACTAATTAAGTTGCCTCTGTGGTGTTTTTAACATGCTTAGTGTTGAAACTCTTAACTACCAAATTAAGTGAGAAGGTCCAAAATTTAGAACTAGTTTATTTAATGGAGAAGTCAATGGTAAAGCAAGTAAGGTATGATGTATTTATTTAAAAGGTCATAATCGGCTAGATATATATATGATATAGAAGTAATAGCTTTTTGTTTCTTGGCTAAAACATATGCTTATTGCAATTTATAGGGATTCAAAAGTTAATTCTATTTTAGGTTTCAATCCCTTTTTAAAAATTAATTAAATAAGACTCAAGGACTTGCAATTTTTATAGTACTTATCAAGGAGTGCACAATACTCTTTCGTTATTCATATTTGGTGTAAATCCTTAAACATTTCCACAGGCTCTTCAAAAGCTTATCCTGTAAACCTCCTAACTTAACAACACCCCAATGCACAAGGGTTCCCGCTTTTTAAGAGTTAGAAGAGATGTTAGAGAATGATTCAAAGTTATTAAAAATGGAGTCTTTGTTTAAAGATAAAATTTGAAAGGTAGTAAAGCTAAGATATGTTATTTGCTAAAAGATAAAATTTTATCTATTAAGATAAAGTTATTATCTGTTAGGATTTAAACTTTTAAATTTTTGATTTGTTTGCTTAATCTTTATTTAGATATTAGCTAAGTTTTTTATTTCATTGCTTATATATTTAAGCATTCAACATCAATGTAAAGTGCAACTTATCAATAAGTTGCCTATTACATTATCTCTTTTCTGTTCTATTTTTTGGGTTAAATTATGGTTCTAAAATTCAACAAAGGTGTAGGTGGTTGAGCATAATGTAAACAGTGCTATAACCAATGAAGTATCACAAAAATTAACGCAGAAAGGTGGCATCTAACTTAAGTTGTATGGTAGAGAGTAATGCTGAAAATATGGTGAACAAATGCAATGAATCTCCTGGCAAAACACAGCTTCCAATTTAGATGGAAACAACCCCTGAATTTGAACCTGTCACTAGGCGTAGCTCGAATAGAAAGAAAAGACTCTCCCTAGGAGAGACAATTTTATGAATTTTCTTATATGGAATTTCAGAGGGCTAATAGCCATAATAATCAACTGATGAATAGAGATCTTATTTTGCATAACAATGTTATGTTGGCTGGTATTTTGGAAACGAGAATAAGAAGGGAGAGCAGCAATATGTTGAACTATTTTCTAGCTGAATGGCACAGTATATCCAACACCTTTTGTCATCCGAATGGCAGAATTTTTGTCTTGTACGACTCTCATGCACTATCTATCCTCTCATCTAGCATAACAAATCAAATGATTCATTTAGAGGTTGTAATTGGATAACTTAACCAAAGATCATGTATCTTATTCATATATGCACATAACAATGCTTATCAAAGAAATTTTCTTTGGAATCACATTAAACAACTTGCCACTTGACCCATGGAGGCTATCGGGTGACTTCAATTCTATTATAAGAATTGAGGAAGTTGAGGGACCATAGTCAGTTTGTACTCCTTGCATGGATCTTGACAGATGTTTGGAGGAAGCTTAATGCACTGATATAACAATAGGAAGATGCTTCTATACATTGACAAACAGGCCATCGGGTTCTAATTTGATAAAGAGGAAGTTAGATAGAAGCGTTGTAAATCTCCATTGGATGAATCTATTTCCCAATTGCTTTTCAAAGTTTGCTAGTAATCAGTTATCTGATCATACTCCCATTCTGACTTATCTGACTATTGAAAAAATTGTCCACCCTTTTAGGTTCAATGAATTTTTGATGCAACTAGCTAGGTTTGAGGAAGGTTTATGGAATGTATTGAGATCTAACATACAAGGCACTAAGCAATTTATCTTTATGCAGAAGTCACAATTAATCAAACAGGAAATGAAGAGACTTTATAGTGCCAATATTAACACACACCCTCTTGTTAACACAGTTAAAGGAGAGTTGGAAGCTATACAACAACTACAATACACCAATCCTAGAAATCCGAGAATAGAAGCTAAAGAAACAGAAGCGTTGCATAATTACTCTCGAGCATTGTTATTTGATTATTCCTATATAAACAAAGAGCAAGGGTGGAATGGATGAAGGATGGAGACAAAAACACTGCTGTTTTCCACAAGGCCATAGTGTCAAGAAAGGCGAGAAACAAAATTATTTCACTTAACCATAACAACA
>JANVCL010000003.1:23169794-23186722 GCA_026546855.1 Erythroxylum incrassatum | reverse complement strand
ACACTTTTTCTTTTTAATTCTTGCTATTTAACTTCATTTCAATCAACTCATCCACTTTCTTCTCATAATCCATATAAATTCACTCAAATATCAAAGTTCTCAAAATTAAACAATTCATTTCTCATAAATTATTTCTTAATTTCATCAAATTTCCTTAAATTCATAAATTTTTTCACCAATTTCTTTCTCATTAAAATTCATTTTAATATTTTTAATTTTCATCAAAAGTTCGGGGTCCAACAGTTGGTGGTAAGGAAGTTGCCACCCCCATGAGTTCTTCTGAAACTTATTCTCTTTTTGATGGTTCTTCCCAAGTTGAGGCCACTAACTACTGTCACATTGTTGGATCTTTACAATATCCTGCAATTACTCGCCTTGATGTTTCATTTGCAGTTAACAAATTGTCTCAGTTTATGCATGCTCTAACTCAACGGCATCTACAAGCTTTAAAGCGTGTACTCAGATACTTAAAGGGCTGAATTTATCGCGGTTTATTTCTCAAAAGGGATTCTTCTCAACATCTTAAAACCTTCTCTAATTCTGACTAGGGTGGTACCCTTGATAATGGTCACCCAACTACGGCATATATGTTATACTTGAGCTCTAATATCATCTTTTGGAAGTTAGCCCGTAAAAAGTCTGCTTCTCAGTCATCTATGAGGTTGAGTATAAGGCTCTTGCAAATGCAACAGCAGATGTTACTTTGACCTATTACACCCAATATATCATATAACCCATTTAGTGTATTGATGGAACATGATAGAACATTCATATTGCCCTCTAAAAGAAAGAAAACTTTAAAAGGAATTATCTTGATTCAACCATCTTTTTTTCGGCTTCAAAATCTCTTTCATGAATTAGTGTTTCTCTTCCAAAACCATCGAGCTTATTTTTTGACAATACAGGAGCAACATATTTGTGTGCTAATCCAGTGTATCACTAACGAATGAAACACTACTTGGCACTTGACTATCATTTTGTTCAAGAACAGGTCTCCAATGGCTCCTTACGTGTACTGCACATTAGCTCGAAGGATCAGTTAGCAGATATACTTACGAAAGTGCTTAGTCGCGATCGATTTCTTCATTTTCGTTCCAAGATTGGAGTCTCCAATGGATCCTCTATCTTGCAGGGGTGTGTAGAGACTAAATCCATGCCGTCAACAAACTCTGATTCAAATCTATAACTGCTAAGCTAGTTGTTGTAATCAGTTGTAACAACTTAAATTATACATTGTACCTATATGCTATTTTATCTCTTATATTCTTGTAATCTCTTCTATAAATTGTAATCACTTTGGCAGTCAATAATAAAAGTTTAAATTGAATATCCTTATAGAATCTCAGTGACGGTTAATCAGCATCAGGTTACATGTGACCACTTAACTTGCCAACCATAAAGAGCTTTTTCTGGGAAGCACAAGTTGAAGATGGGTCATAATTGCTTTCCATCCCTGAAACAGTGTGAAAGCTGAACATCCTAAAAAAAAATAAACTAACAGGTAGGTTGTTCAATTATTGCTTTGATTCTTTTTTCTTAATGGTTCACTGCACAGCCTGCTTCAACTCTATTTTACCAGAAACAATCTTTTATCTGGTTTATTTAGTGCTTTGATTACGATGATTAAATCATTCACAAAAACCAATCAGCAACTTATGACATGGACTAATTTAACTCTTTTACCTACCAATCTTAACCTTGCTTTCCGTTAAATAAAATGTAAGTACAAGTCAGAATCTATATAAACCATCCACATCTGATGTTCTTCTCCAGTGAGAAAAGAGTCTTGTCCATCCGTTAGAACATAGAGCATGGCCTTTTCAGCCATTTCTTGTGTAATTCTAGGCCTTATAATATTGGTAATGGAAGATGTTGAACTGCATGCTGAAGCTCGAGCATTTTTCGTGTTTGGAGATTCACTAGTTGATAGTGGCAACAACAACTACCTTGCAACAACCGCGCGTGCAGACGCTCCTCCATATGGAATAGACTATCCAACTCATCGTCCCACAGGCCGTTTCTCCAACGGCCTTAACATCCCAGACCTCATCAGTTAAGTTTCATCTTATTGAACTAAACAATGAGCATCTGTTTTCCATGATCATGGTGTTAGTCAAACTTGCATGGCTAAGCCATATTTTCAATTTCATGCATTTTCCAGATGAGAAAATCGGTTCTGGACCTGTGCTGCCATACCTGAATCCTCAACTGAGAGGACGGGCGTTACTAAACGGTGCCAACTTCGCTTCAGCTGGAATTGGCATCCTCAATGATACTGGAATTCAATTTGTGGGTCCACCGCAATTTTAACGTTTCTTAATTTGTCACATTCTGTTCTTCCATGTTAGTTTAATTTTACTTCACCACACGTGGTACTTGCAGCTAAACATCATCAGAATGTATATGCAACTGCAGTACTTTGAAGAATACCAGCAACGAGTTCGTGCACTAATTGGAGCTCGGCGGACTAAGCAACTTGTTCATGGAGCATTTGTCCACATCACTGTTGGAGGAAATGATTTTGTGAACAATTACTATTTAACACCCTATTCAGCAAGGTCTCAGCAGTTTGCTTTACCAGATTATGTCAAGCATCTGATTTCGGAGTACAGGAAAATATTACTGGTAACTCCTCAGAAACAAATTCTTACACATCTCTGTGGCTGCAATTATAATTACAAAACGATGTCCATAGTTTCTTCTGATCACCCAGTTAATGTTTCAGAGTCTATACAAACTTGGAGGTCGGAGGATTCTAGTTACAGGTACAGGACCAATGGGCTGTGCTCCAGCGGAAATAGCTATGCGGAGCACAAATGGTGGATGCTCCGCAGAACTTCAGAGGGCTGCATCCTTATATAACCCACAACTTGTCGATATGCTAAAAGGACTGAACAGAAAAATTGGCAAAGATGTATTCATAGGTGCAAACACAAGGCAAATGAACCTGGATCTCATTACTAATCCTAAAGCACATGGTATGGCAGTAATAGTAATCGGGGTCCTTTGTTCAAAGAACAAACTTTGAATAAAAGTTAGTTTCCAGTGGATTTTGATGCAGTTGATGTTGTTAATGTCTGCAGGATTTACCATATCAAAGACTGCATGTTGTGGACAGGGACCGTATAATGGTCTGGGACTATGCACAATGGCATCCAACTTGTGTTCAAACAGAAACCTCTACGTATTTTGGGATGCATTCCATCCATCTGAGAAGGCCAACAGATTGATCGTTCAACAAATGTTCTCTGCCCCTACCAAATACATGGACCCTATGAATATTAGCACTGTCATCGCCTTGGATTCTAGGATATGATTTGCATTATCTTTCTTAGAAACTCTATGCAACAGAACAAAATCAAAACCACTCCACAGTCGATGGTTTAGCGAATTTTGTGCTATCAATCGAGTACTGATAAGTCTCAGCATTTTAATGTCATCCTTCACTACCAGAAAAAACTTGAAAGGTAGAATTTGGCTACGGATTGAGGAATAAGCCTGATTTCCTTTTAACTTTTAGAATCAGCTTGTACTTTAAACTATTGAATCAACAGTGTATTCATAAGGCACCTATCAGCTTGTCACTTCTCTCTAAAAAGTTGTGACGAGCTTAATTTGCCACCTACCTGGCTAAATAGACTGAATCAATTCTCTTTTTCACATGAAAAGCATTAAAACTCCAGCATTTTAGGAAACGATCTACTAGCGGATGTTATAACAGTGAAAGTTACGGTAGACACGTTACTCCAAAAGTACATATCCAACAAAATTAGTGCATCAACTCTTATCAGTCCTTATCTGATGCTTTTCACAGGAAGAATGAGGCTAAAGAAATCCCCATTAACTTTTCTTATTCACTTTCCGTGATTGTTGGTTATGAACCAGATCATATTGATAGTATGGAAATGGAGCATCGGTGGAGTTCTTAGAATCTCTGCAAACAACTGACAAAATATCAGCGTAATTTTTTAGTGGTGTGACATAAGGTTTCATTTGAGTATTAACTTTTTTCAAACCTTATTTACTTATTTGTTTTCTTTGCCAGCCGGTACTTATTTACTTATTTTTATTTATCTTTATATACTTATTTTATTATTTTATATTTAATTTAGTTTAATCTTTTAAACCATTTTCAAAAAAGTAAATTAGTAAGTCTGTTAGATATTTTTTAAAACCAGAAAAAAGGTACCTTTTTCAACCAAAGAAATTTATTTATGATGATTGTATAAGTAATCTTTTGATTTAAGATTACAGAAATATCTCATATATGGATTGATATGTTTTCATACTATTTATAACATATTCTAGTTAATGGTAGCTCAATCAGTAGTCATTGGATAAATAATGAATTGTATGGTAGTAGTTGCATGATCAATATAAGATTTATCTCCCTAAAGTGAGTAGGGAAAATATTCTACCATTCTCAATTAATATTGATTCGAAAAATCCTTGGACAAAGTGAAATAATACTTTGTAAAATAGTTTATAATGTCATTACTATAATCAATTACTAATAGTAGAGAATCAAAATGATTCGACTCAAATAAAGTAGATATTAATTTTATGCTCTATGTCAAATCAAAACATTGTATAAGGAAATAATTGAATTATATAAAAAATGTACAAAAGGTTAGTCAAAACTACTTTGACTTTTTTAAATATTTAGGTAATCATGATGCATCGTTAAATGTCAATCTTCATCTATGAATATAAATTGTTTACATAAAGAATTGAAGATGAATTAAAGAAGTTTAATTTATCTTATTCTAAATATGGATTTAAGTTATAATTTTTACCAATTGTGAACATATTTAGAAACATAATGAATCATATACAAAGAACATATTGAAAAGAGAAAAAAGTGATTTAATCAAATTAGACTTAATTGTAAAGTTTGAGAAACTGTATAATGATATATGTGATATTTAATAAACAAGGGTCAATATAAAATATTGGATCTTGCTTAGGCTTACTTGGTATTTAATTAGAATTAATTTTAATTCTCATTAAAGTTTAATTAAAATAAGAATTTTGTTTTAATTAAATTATTAAAAAATCCAAATCATATTATAACTAGGCTTAGGCACCAAAGAAGCTAGTACTTTTTGTCTAACTCTCTCTACAACAGTTATAAAGTTCTCTTAACACATCGTGCGGATACAAATATATGTCAAACATATGTATGGCAATGGTGGTTGAAAAGGCTAATTTCAAAAACAGTTTTAGATAAACTATAAAAAAAAGAACCAAGCTTCTCTATAAAGTATGAATTATGATTTATGTTTTATGTGTTAATTATTTTATATAAATCTTGCCTTTCAGGAAATTATACAAAAAGGTTTCATATATATTATGACACACAAGATCAGATCTCGCCCTGATTTTTTCATAGTAGTATTAAAGTCATCTTTAATTCCATAACTTAATTAAATTGTTTAATTGTTATTAATCAAAATTTTGAAATTAAAATAAAAAGCTCTAAACTTGTAAAATCAAATTAGATATGATTATATCTAAAAAAATTTAGAATGAAGTTTTCAAACCCTACAAACGATTCAATTTGGAATTAAATTGTTAATATAGTTAAAGAATTGTTTAAGAGTCATACAATATAAGAAATCAGTTTCATCAAGCATAAGACATCCAATACAATAGAAACCCAAAAATTGGAAACCAAATTCAGAACGAGTAAGGAAGCTTCGCGCTTCTCTTCTACTGCCAGAATTCAAATGTCAATAGTTGACATTTTAGCTGCCATAATCATTGAAGATTTCAAGTTTTAACACAAATAAAACTAGAATTGTTTTGGGATTATAGGTGTGGCTACTCTTCTTGAGGGTAAGAGCCAAAAAGGTTTTTAACTTGTGATTGTTAATGGATGATGCTAGAATTATGTGACCATTGGCAATGAAAATAAGAAATGGAGAAAGAAGGCTTGAAGTTAGAAGCTTTTCTCTAGAGAAATTAGCTAGAGATCTGTTTCTTTTGGTCTTTATTCGGGTTGATTGTCTTGGTCCAGGACTAGTAGTAAATGCATAACAGAGATGATTCCTCTTTAAACAATCAAGAAACGTATGTCATTTATCTCATTCATCGTCCTTACGTGACAAGTGATTGTGGCAACTCTTACCACATGTGTTATGGTTGGAAAAATGTCAATAGGTGGCAGCCAGCAGCAGCATCTGCTACTAAAACCTGGAGGCTGTTGTTAGTGTTAGCTGAAGGTAGCTTTCTCCTTGAGGTGCGACACTATAGATAGTCAACGCCGACAGATGATGGAGATAGTCAACAATGGCAGCAGCTTATAAGATGGAAGATGGAAGTTTGGCAGCACAAGTAGATGGCGATAATATCGGCGCGGTGTTCTAAGCTGGAATAAGGATTTTAGGCAACCAGGCTAGTGTATCCTAAGACTAGAATAAAAGTTGCTTGACTACTGGAGTATTCAAGAGTTAGCTTTTGGTGTTTAGTAAAGAAGAAAGTGTAATCTAAATATAAATAAAATCATACTTAGCATTATTAGAAATTATATTTCTGATTAAATTTGAAAAGATATTTTTATTTATTAATTGAGAAATTTGAGTTTTCTTTAATATTTTTAAACACAATTTTTTTACTTTAATACAGAAAGATTTTCTAATTAATTAACAAATTAGTCTCTAAGTAAATAATTAAATGATTTTCTTAATTAAATTCAAAATTATTTATTTTAAATTTGAAATTTTCTTCCTTTTAATATCAAACATATTTTTAATTAAAATTTTTCTAATTATATTATAAGTAGTTTTATAATTGAATTAGAATGTTTTACTTATTAGATTGTAAAAAAGAATTTTTTATAAATTATAATAAGTATGAAGTATAATTTATTGAAAATTATTTTCAATTAAATTTGTTAAAGGTGTAAAGATAAATAGAAATTAGTTTTTAAGAATTTGAAATTTGATTTTTATTCATATTGAATTTCTATTTAGAATAAAGATTTTATTCATTTAGCAATCAATAAGGTCAATCTAATTTAATTATCCAAAAATTTGAAAATATTATTTAGATTATGAATATTAATAATTAGAATGAAACAAATTTGATGTTTCTTGCATTTAATATAATTATATTGGCAAAAGAAATTGCAAGATATTTATATATGCTTGATATATTTTGATTCATGTTTGTTTGCATGTTTTATATGTATGATATAATTATATGTAATTTTGTATTTGATGATGTGAATAAAATTAAATCCCTTATTAAGATATTAACTACACGTTGAGAATATGATTGTTGCCTTTTATTGCTACAAGAGTAAACCAAAGTTTTATTTATTATTAGGCTTATTAAGCAAACTCAAGGCCACTTCAACCCAAATATATTTAGTCTTATAACAAAGGGTCTTACTTAATTAAATTTGTGTGATTTAAAGTAGCAAACTCATGATCATGTGAATCCATAGGTAAGGATAGAAATAAAATATAAGATATGTTTTAGTAAGAGTTGTCACCTGACGGATAGAAGTCACATGAGATATGATTGATAAAGATTTTATCTACTTAATTTAAGTTTATTTGGTGTATTAATTAAACTCATGATTAACTAAATTTGAATATGATCCTAATAACCCACTAGAAAGATTAGAGTAATCTTTTCGAACAGTAGTAAAGGCTATCATTTTGAATAAAATAGTAAGAGTTAGATATATGATTAAAGTCCTAATCTTATTTGGTAGTCACAACATATAACCAATACATATTTTTCTTACATTTATATTTTTTCTAAGTAGAAATTACCTTTTCTTGGTATAGTTAATACTAAGACTTAGTAAACCAAATATCTTAGACATAGGTCAGGTTTGAGAAAAGTTCTCAAAGATAAAAAGAAAAAGTTGTATGAACATTATGTGATTTTACTATAATCCCTATTAAGGATTTAGTGACAAAGTTTTAGCGATATATAAATATTATATAGATAACAAAATGTAATGACATTTTCTGTTGATTAACATCTCATTAATTTTAATGACAACATATAAGATGGATATTAACACTGAGATAGTATAATGTAAATAATTCTATGAAATAGAGTTGAAGGTATAGTACTTTGATGAAATTGTTTCATTAAATTTAGCCTACTAAAAGTATAAATAAGGACTAAGGACTACAATTGAAGGCATTAGCTATAGTATAAAAATAGTGTTCATTAGAAAGAAAAATGATTGCATGATTTTTCTTGCCAAAACATGAAATGAAATGATATATATATTTAGCCTACTAAACGTATAAATAAGGACTAAGGACTACAATTGAAGGCATTAGCTATAGTATAAAAATAGTTTTCATTAGAAAGAAAGATAATTGCATGACCTTTCTTGCCAATAAATGAAATGATATGAAATATTTTAATACTATCGCTAATGCCATCAATTGATATATATATATTTCTAATTCATGCTTTGAAGTATTTTGATTCTAAATTTATATATTTAGAGCTGATGATATATTTGCTATCATTGTAGAAGATTGTGAATTGGTTTCGGTATGGAAATGTAAAGTTGTACCTTCTAAGCGATTCTTGCAAGGAAACGCCATGCAAAGAGAATAATAAGAATGTTATGTTTGAATGTATGCAACGATATATATGGCAACCTGGTGCAATTGTGGAAATTTTAAGAATCTCTTTGCATCTTTGCAGTATTGTAGTAGTTTGAAGTAATTTAACATTAGAGATCAACTTATCGTTTGTTAAATAATGGAAATATTTTAATTAAGATATATATATTCTTTTGATTTTAATTTATTTTCTTTTTTTGTAACATCTTTTTTAGTTGTTATTGAACATATTTTTTATTTTAATTTTTTTATTCTTTTTCTACACCTTTCAAATTTGTCCTCCTCTTGAGGTGGGAAATTCCCTGTAAAATTTCAAGGTAGGCCCTAGATTCTTAGAGTGTTGTTATTAAAATTTAGGGGTTATATATATATATACAGCCGACTTAATTAATTCAATTGTTTTACTTTTAAAAAATTCCCCATAATACTCTATGTTGAATGAAATTTCCTCTATGTTGTGGTACTAAAGATTAGGACATATCCCCATAGAGAGGTTTAAGTGATTGGTAAATGATAAAATACGTAGTACTTTGGATTTTACTGATTTTGAAACTTGTATGGATTACATAAAGGGAAAGTAGTTCAACAAATCAAAGAAAGTTGTTAAGAGAAGTTCAAAGATATTAGAGATACATATGGATAGTTGTAGTCCAAATATGGACTTGTATGGTGAGAAATACTTCGTCTCATTTATAGATGATTACTCACGATATATGTATCTCTACTTGCTTCATAACAAAAATGAAACATTAGATCCTTTTAAAGAATTCAAAAATGAAGTAGAGAAACAATGCAATAAGAAAATTAAGATCATGAGATCTAATAAATGTAAAATATTACGGTAGATATACTGAGGGTGGACAAGCATCTGATCCATTTGTGAAGTATCTTTAAGAAAATGGGATAGTATGCCAATACACTGTTTGGATCTTCGGATCATCATGGTGTGGCAAAAAGAAAAAACTGAACAATATTGGACATGATACGAAGCATGTTAAGTAGCTCCAAACTTCCTAAGTCCTTGTGGATTGAAACTCTTAAGATGGCAGTCTATATATTAAATTGGGTACCAACAAAGGCTATTCTGAAGACACCTTTTAAACTATTTAAAGGTTGGACACTGAGTTTGCGACATATATGCGTTTACAGATGTCCATCTAAAATAAGAATTTATAATCCACAAGATAAGAAATTAGACCTAAGGACCATAAGTGGGTATTTTATTGGATATGCCAAAAGGTCTAAAGGATATAGGTTTTATTTTTCATCACATCACACTAGAACTTTGGAATCAAGAAATGAAAAATTTCTTGGGAATGACTAAATTAATGGGAGGGATCAATTTCGAGATATATTTTTTGATAATGATCATATTGATATTTAACCTTCCAACTAAAACAGTAATGTAATTATCATTCACAACGCTCCTCAAGTTTAAATAGACGTTATACAACCAAATATTGAAATTCAACAGTCTACGGTCAACATAAATGGCAATCAAAAAATTCCACAATTTGTTGATAATTCTATACGTCCATTTATTCAAGGTTTACTTGAAAGCACTTAGCAACCAGTTAAACAACAGACTCTATAGGAGGATGTAGATGCAACATTAAGGAGATTTACTAGAACAAGAAAATCAACTATTACTAGTGATTATGTTGTATATCTACAAGAATCTGATTACAATATAAGAGTCAAGAATGATCCTGAAACCTTTTCACAAGCTATGAGTTACAAAGAATCAAATTTTTGGTACAATTCTATGAAGGAAGAAATGAATTCCATGAATAGTAATGATGTTTAAGATCTTGTTAAGTTGTCTAAAGGAGCAAAACCGATAGGCTACAAATGGCTATTTAAGATAAAGAAAGACTCATTAGGCAATATTAAGAGATACAAGGCAAGACTCGTTGCTAAAAGATTCACTTAAAAAGAAGGAATCGATTGCATAAATAAATTTTCTCCTATATCTAGAAAAGATTCACTTCATAAAATTTTGGCATTGGCTACTCACTTTGACATGGAATTGCTTGAAATGGATGTGAAAATGACTTTCTTAAATGGTGACCTAGAGGAAGAGATTTACATGAAACAATCAAAAGGATTTTCTTTTAATAATAGTGAGTATTTGGTTCGCAACCTTAAAAGATCCATACATAGATTGAAACAAGCATCCCACCAGTGGTATTTGAAATTCTATGATGTTATCTCATCATTTGGTTTTGAAGAAAATATCATGGATCAATGTATATACTAAAAGGTTAGTGGGAGTAAAAAAAATTTTCTTGTATTATATGTGGATGACATATTATTTGCAACCAATGACAGGGGTTTGTTACAATATATGAAATAGTTTCTCTTTAAGAATTTTGAAATGAAAGATATAAGTGATGCATCTTATATCATTGGCATTAAGATCCATCGAGACAGATTTCGTGATATTTTGGGATTGTCTCAAGAAACATATATTAATAAACTTTTAGTTAGATTTCGGATGAAAGATTGCTCACTAAGTGTAGCTCATATTATTAAAGGTGATAGGTTTAATTTGGACCAATGCCCGAAAAATGATTTTGAAACGGAGTAAATGAAAAATATTCCATATGCTTCTACAGTCAGAATAATGTATGCTCAGGTTTGTATAAGACCTGACATTGCATTTGCTGTTGGAATGTTAGGCAGATATCAGAGTGACCTAGGATTAGATCACTGGAGAGCTGCAAAGAAAGTATTAAGGTACCTTCAAATGACCAAAAATTACATGCTTATTTATAGACGACCAACAATTTGGAGGAAATAGGGTACTCAGATTCAGATTTTATGAGGTGTATTGATTCACATAAATCAACATCAAGTTATATCTTCATGTTTATCCATGAAGCCATCTTTTGGAGGAGTGCTAAACAGCCTTTGACTGTTACTTCCATAATGGAGGCTGAGTTTGTTTCTTATTTTGAGGCTACATAATATGGTGTATGGCTAAAGTTTCATATATAGGCTTAGACTCTTGGATTCCATTTCTAGGCCATTGAGAATATATTATGACAATTCAACTGTTAATTTTCTTGCTCAAAATAATAAGATCGGTAGTCGGAATAAACACATCGACATTAAGTTTTATCTATAAGGGAATGTGTTAAGGACAAGAAAGCGGTCATTGAACACGTTAGAATTGAATTGATGATAGTTGATCCTTTAATAAAAGGCATGCCACTAATGAAGTTCAAGGATCATGCTATTATAATGGGATTGGGTTCCATTATACTGTTTTCATTGTATGGAAAATGTTATTTTCATGAAACTCTTATAATATTTTCTCATATTATGATGCACATTATTGAATTTTGAGAAAATTGATTATTTTGGACCTGAAATAAATATAGGGTTTATTTATCAAGTAATATTACCACATTCAGTTGATACAAAATATAGTATATTGTAATACATGGAAAATTATACTTAACTACTAAGGGACCTATCACTATGATTCATATATTATATTTAGATTGGATTAAGATTTGATATCAAGTTAAACGTATGGACTAAGTGGGAAAATATGAGAATTTTTCATATCCTAGTTCAATATCTATTAATAGTTGTCCAATGTTATGAATTTAGTGCATATTAATGTCCTATTTTTATGGTAACAGTCAATATATTTGATGGGAGCACATTGATGTAGTTTCTCTAACAAATATTTGGGGTCCCTAAGTTTCTTTTTTCTTTTGCAAATATACACCATCAAATTGGGAATTGAGAGCTTAGAAGAATTCTAAAAACACAAACTCTTCAAGCAAAAAATCAATAGTTGCATGTATTTCTTTTTTTCTATATTTAGTTTATATATTATTCTAACGTAAATTATTGTTGAATATGAATGTTAGAGTTGGCTTATAATAATTTCTCACTAATTTAACACATTCACATTCGCATTTATAGACTACATTAACGGATTCATTAATTCATTCATTTGTATCTATTGCACATTTTCTTGCTAGCAATAACATGTAGCAATTTTCTCCTAAAGTTGCATGGTACCAAAGCCATCTCTATGGAGAGTAGAGGCCTTATTTCTTTTTTTCACCTTTAGCCAAATTTACCCTTCACTTCATCTTTCTTCTTTCAATAAACAGTAACTGTCAAAACTATTCATCACTTATAACCACCAACATTTCCTAAGCCAACTATTGTGGCAATGACACATGCTGTTATGATTCAATAGAAGCCTCTCTCCAACAATAGAAATCCGATATCTCTTAATGCATGATCGTATATTCCATTCAAGCTTGCAAATATATATAATAAATTTTGTTTTTTGGGACTCCTAAAATGACCACTCTTCTCTTCGGTTACAGACTTCTCGATTATGTTGATGGATCGAATCCCTATCCACTATAAACAAATCCTAAGAATCTTCTCTAGACTTTAAGGACGCCTTATGCTCCTAGCATTCAAATCACTTCCAATAACACTATCATTGGACTATATTAGTTGATGTTTGGATCAAATTAGAACCAAGTTTTGTCCATTATTCCAACACTATAATGTTATCCATTATATGAATAGAGCGAAAAGTCCAGTTGATTAGATAACACTCATTGGACATCCTATAAATGGTGGTCAAGTTATGTAGTTTGCCTTGAATGTTCATGAAGGTGAATTTAAAGAACTAACCGCCACAATAAGATTCCCAGTTGATGACCTCTACGATAAATTGCTTCACGAGAAATTAATTTGGCAATCACGGGATACCAAAGGAAGAAGAAGAAGTACAAATCAATGTGCACTTTTACTTTACTCGTGTCTCGAACAATAATTCTGGTGAAAAATCTTACCAATCGCTCTGATTTGTTAACTTTCATCTTTTATTTTTGTTGATATTTCCCTAAATACACTTGATTTTATCCCTTAATTAAGTTTAAAATGTGAGGAGCGAAGTGTTTAAAAAGTTACTCCCTTCGATTTATAATAAGTGCCGTTTTAGAGAGATTTTAATTATTCAAAATAAGTGTCGTTTGTGACTTTTTATTCATATTTATAATTTTACTTCCAAAATTATCCTTTAATTTCTCTCACATCTTAATTTCATAGATTATATTTTCAAGGCACTTTAACATGTAATTAATAAGAGTATATCAGATATTTCATTAACTTTCTTAATAAATGTGCATTCCTCTAAAACGACACTTATTATGAATAAGAGAGAGTATATAACATTATCAAAATTTGGTTCCGGACCAAAATAAAACTTATATAAACAAATAGTGGTCGAGGCTACTAATCTCTTTCTTCTTTCTCAGTAAGTACGAATTTCAAGATATGACCTCTTCACCCTAGGCATAGCACACTTGAACACATTGATTTCATTGATTAGAAGTATCATCATACTGCAAGTACTGAGATCATGTTCTTACATAATCTCACCATTTCTCTTAGTGAGTTCTAAAGTGCCACCTACCTGATTAACCGAATGTCCACACACGTCTTAAATCATGCAAGATGAATTTGACGCCATTCAGAAAACAACACCTGGACACTTAATCCATTTTCTCCCTCGCAATATATTGTTGAATGTAAATGAGTTTACAGGGGTAAGAGGAACCTAGATGGAACTATTTCACTATATAAGGTTCTCGACATAGCTAAAGCTTTCCATCAATGACCTGTTATCAATTTTTTTTCAAACTTTTATTCTTATTGTTAAATCTATTAATATTAGCGTTATAGTACACCCTGCTGTTACTTGTGGTTGAGTCATTAATAAATTACAAACTATAAGTCACACTATCTAATTGTGTTGTCATGTAGCAATTTCAAGATCTTGTTTATTCTCATTATCCATCTCATATTTTCAGATTAAATAAAGTTATATATGGTCTATATATCAAGCCCTTCGAGCATAATATTATGAACTTTGTATTGGTGTAATAATTTCAAGAGTGATTCATAAATTTTTATCTACAACTGTCAAAAATTAAAAAAATTACTAATTTTTAAAAATAAATTAAATCATAAGATATGTACATATCTATTTGTTCAATTTTTAGATCCAATCTTTTTTAGTGAATTTTTATATCTATAAATTGTACTATCAAAGGTAGATTTAGGCATTTAGCAAGTTTTCTTAAAAGAAAAGGCTAGATTTAGCAAATTGTTCCACACACTTTATATAATAGATGTCAAGCAGGAAGATCTATTCTTTGTTTCCATCTCAACTAGTGAAAGTAAGAGGAACTTTTAAACAAAATATCAGATGCAAGGTGGAGAATGGAGAAAGAACTTCTTTATTGTATGATAATTGTAATAAGAGTATACCACTATTTAAGACTCAACTAGCAGCTCGAATACTAAGGTGTACACATGGATCACGAAAATCAATGCGCCAATTGCCCAGATATGTTTCCAAATCACGCCAGAAAGAGTGAATGCTTATCAACGATCAGTCAATCAAATGGGAGGTTTACAAACAAATCCTGCAAGGAATGGATCAAAACAAGAGGTGAAAAGTTGAATTGGACCAGAGTGAATTGGAACAAAAATCCAATGTCAAAAAAAACCTCCTTCCTAACGTGGTTAACAGTCAAGGGTAGGATGGCAATAATAGATAGGCTAACATTATATTTGAAACTATCAGGAATCTGTCCCCTATACAAGGACAATGCAGAGTCGTTAAGGCTATATCTTTTTTAATTGCAGATTTTAACTTAGAATATGGAATAAAATCAAGAACCTTTGCCAATGGCAGTGTCCAACAAAAACTTTGATGATCTTATTCAACACCCACAGAGTGATAGGAGTATTACCAGAGGAAACCTTGTAGTCTATATAATAAGCCTAGGGATAAGCATGCAAAAGATATGAAAGGAAAGGAATTTAAGGTGTTTCAAAGGCCAAAAAAATAAAAATAAAAACTCACCGAAGACAGTAAGAAGGGAAACAATTCAAGGTGTCAGAGGGCAATTACTGTAAAATGAAGATGGTAAAGCCTGTAGTGAAAACATAGCAGCATCCTGGAAGATTAGATCGATTGCAAAACCCTGACTTCAAAAATGAACAATGTTGTAAACTTCATGTAAGAGAGAAATGTAGTAAAAGTTGTGATACAAATATATAATATTCAGAATAGCGATAGTTTTTTAATCAAAAGGTATTTCATGTTCTTTTGGTTACAGCAAAATTTTTATTTATAAAATATTTAGTTTATCAAAACAATTTGTACCATACATGTAGAGAGGACTCAATAATAACATGTTACTCAGGTTAGATGTGAATTTTACTCTTGTTTGAAAAGGTTCATTTTAAATATATTTTCTTTGTTGGAAATAACTATTAGCTTATCAAGATGATTATTTTATTTCTACTTTATAATTTATGAGACATGGTTGAAATTAGTTTTTGTGATTTTGTAAAAATAAAGAGATTAAGCTAAAAGAAAAACTATACTAAATCTTTTGTTCACATTCAACAAACACTATACGATGCCCCTTTTTCACTACTTACAGTTGTCATATCGACAAAATCGTGAGATCAACAAAAGTTATGAGTATTATACTATTTTGGTCAGTAGTAGCTAGTGTTGGGCATCCCGTTTTCGGAACCCAATTCTTCAAAAAATCATAACTATCATTGCTTCATTTTCTTGCGGAAAATCATAAGACTCTCAAGTTTATTTATTTTTTCCTTCATCACTCTTTAATACAATACTTACAACTAATTTCATCATTCTCTTTTTCCATACCCTCAAACAAAAGTTTTACAAAGTTATAATGGCCTCTCAAGCCACAATACAACATAGTCCGAAACCTCAAATTACAAAAGTTACAAGAACTACAAATTAGCAAAAGGCACTATTCCTTTAGGCTCTCGATCACTTGATCTTCTAGCTATAACCTGAAGATGGGACAAAGAGGGGGGTGAGCTTGATAGCTCGTGGGTAACAATTTATAATAAAAGATAAGCAAAAACCTTAAAGCGTTTTACTTGTCATAGAAAATATCTTATTAAATCGTAAAAATGCTTGCTTTTCAAAATTCTTGTCATGCAGTCAAAATTTACAACTTACAAAATTTGAATGCATCAACTTGACAATTTACAAATGCAATGCACAACAAATAGCTCGAGGGTTCCATGAAACAGAATGAGAAAATCGAAGTTTACCCCATGAACAGAATAAGTCCATTTCAAAGCTCATATGCCACAAGCGGGCAGCCGGGAGAAGGCTCTTGTCAACGTGCACGTGACGAATAGAATGGTTCCACTCTCGCCCAAACAGAAGCACATAATCATGCTCGGAATCATTTTATCAAATGATGGATTTCATGC
>JANVCL010000003.1:23141759-23160435 GCA_026546855.1 Erythroxylum incrassatum | reverse complement strand
TTTCCTTCATCATACTCTTTAATACATTACTTACAACTAATATTCATCATTCACATTTTGATACCCTCAAACAAAGAGTTTTACAAAACTATAATGGCCTTTCAAGCTACAATACTTCATAATCCGAAGTCCTAAATTACAAAAGTTACAAGAACTACAAAATAGCAAAAGAAACAATTCCTTTATGCTCTTGATCACTTGATCTTCTAGCTATAACCTGAGGATGGGACGAAGAGGGGGTGAGTTTGAAAGCTCGTGGGAAACAGTTTATAACAAAAGAATAAGCAAAAACCTTAAAAACATTTTACTTATCTTAGAAAACTTTCTTTGAGTTCATAAACACATGTTTCTTAGGCTTTCTGCCAAAATCCATAAGTTACAAAACATGAATGCATCAAACTTGTTAATATAATATGACACATAAGCACATCAGAATGATTTGGGTGGATCCAAAACAGAACATACTACTACATATTTCCCCTAAGAGTCCTGTGTAGCAGTGAACAAAACATACTATCGCAATCCCATTTAATGGTCTTGCGTAGCTGTGAACATAACGTACTACAGATTTCCCCTAAGGGTCTTATGTAACCGTGAACTTATGGGAGTCCATAAAGGAGCTCCATGCTACTAGCAGGCAGGCAGGAGAAGGTCTTTTCTTGGGTCAACATGCACGTGACCTAACTTAGGGGACCACCACAAACCCATATATCACATATTTCATAACTTGTGAACTTGTTGCCCAAAAAGGCACTTTTCTTGAAAACTTGCTTTTCATATACTTGATGTATATCTTGAAAATCATTCTTGAAAACATGATTTCATAGACATGCATCTTTTCAAAGATATCACTTTCAAAATAACTTTTCATAAATCATCACAAAAATCATGAAGCAAACATATAGCAAATTTCACAAATCATTCATAAACAATAAATGCAACACTTATGATGCAATTGAAATCAGTGATTTTCTTTGATTTAAAGAAAATAGTAGTGGCTTATTGATTCTATTATAAACAGGTACCCACCTTGATTTCCCTGCTTAAAGACTTGACTTGCTCAAAATGCTTCTTCTCTTATTCCTCTTGTCTCTCTAGATCCCTTTAAACAATAACAAAAATTCCACTCAATTGGGTTTTCCATTGAAAATCCCCCAAAGCACAAACACTAGAATTGGTTCTAGAATACTTAAACTCAAACATTTTCTAAACTCCATGAGCTAGAATCCTTCGAAAAATCTTAAAGTTTTAAAATGATCTTACCTTTATTCTTCACCAAATGAAGGGATCTTTGGCTAAAAAAACTCTTCTCTTTCTCTTACTTTTTCTCTCCTTGAACAACTTCAAAATCTCACTTGAAGGCTAAGGAAATTAAAACCCTAGATTGTTTTCTCTTCTTTCTCTCTTTCCTTCTTTTTCATGCTTTCTCTCTTTTATCTCTTTTCTCATCCACTCTTTTTTTTTTTGCTTCTCTAGAATCTTCTCATTCACATTTTCTCCTTTATTTATAAGCAAGAGAATACTTCTTCTTCTAATTATGTCCTTAATGAGTCCAAAAGGCCCATTTTATCCTTCCTTATAGGCTTATGCTCTTTCAAACTTAAATGTCTTGCCAAAAATACCCTTGAACATTCTAGCATAACACTTTCTTCCAAAAATGTCCCCCATTGTCTTAAGTTTCTAATGCCACTGAAATCATTCCATTTGGTTCAGTAATTCAAAAGATA
The DNA here is from genome assembly GCA_026546855.1 of Erythroxylum incrassatum. NCBI lineage: Eukaryota > Viridiplantae > Streptophyta > Magnoliopsida > Malpighiales > Erythroxylaceae > Erythroxylum > Erythroxylum incrassatum. Next base: position 23,158,708 of record JANVCL010000003.1, on the reverse strand, counting down.
TGCTTCAAACACTTTTGGACTGCTCTTGTCCAAAATAGTATACTATGCACAACTTCCACCCAAAACTTGAAAGTCTTAGGAACTAAATTACAATTTACTTCCTTTAGATACTTTGTAGCTCTATGCCTCTAGTTTACCAAAAATCAGAAATCATCACATTTGGATTCCTACAGATCAAGATATCATCAAAATACTGAAGTACGTTCAGTTGGATAACTCCAGTTCATATCCTTTAAGAGCACATTCACTGTACCCGTCCTACCTTTTCCACTCAATCTTTCTTACTTCATTTCAAATAGCTTTTTTTGATTTAGAGGTAGAGAAAAGTCTTAAAAATTTAATGGTTCAAGAATCAAGTCAATTGGAGGTCTAGTGAAGAAGTTATGGTCAAAAGAAGCAACCATATTTTTGACCTCAATCATATTGAACCTGTTTTGGAAAACAAGCCATAACTTTCTGTAGAAATTTCTGATTGAGGTGTTCTTTAGATAGTTCGAAAGAAGACTTTAACAGTTACAACTCTTATGAAGACATCAAAGGCAAATGCTTTCATCTGATGGGTAGAAAATAGAACAGACTATATGACGTCATTTTTTAGATAAAGTGACATCATCAGACAAAATAAAGTTAGGAAAATTGCCATAACTTTCCCTACAGATATCGAATTAAGGTTTTCTTTATATGGTTGAAAATAAGAATTCAAGAGCTACAATATTATGAAGACATTAAAGGCAAATGCCTTCATTTGAGGGGTCAAAAATGGATCAGACGATATGACGTCATTTTTAGACTAAGTGACATCATCAAAAAATACAAGGTTGAGAAAATTATCGTAACTTTCCCTACAGATATTAGATCGAGGTGTTCTTTATCTGGTTGGAAAGAGAAATTCTAGATCTACAACTTTCGTAAAGGCCTAAAAGCGAGATTGTGCCTCTAAAAGGGTCAAAAATGGGGCAGAAGAAGGAAGCAAAAAGGTCAAACTAAGACGAAAAAGTCAAACTAAGACGAAGATGACATCATACTAAGACGATGATGATGTCACACTAAGACGGAAGCAAAACTAAGACGGAACAAAACTAAGACGATGCTGACGTCATACTAAGACAATGATGAAATCATTTTTCAGACAGAATCAAAACTGAGATGGAACAAAACTAAGACGATGCTGACGTCATACTAAGACGATGATGACGTCATACCGAGACAAAAGCAATAAAACACATAATAACCATAAACATATTACCCACATTATAACTCTTGAAAATCCAAACTCCATTTGTGTGTGTGATTGCTTTAATTTTTGTAAATGTTGAATTGTGGTGAATATTTGAAAATGCTATGAAGAAGCCGAACTGAAATTCCAAATGGAAGTTCCCCAATTACACTCAGTAAGTTATAAGAAATGAGTCCTCCATGCTTTGATGATTCCGAATGTTAGACTTCGAAAATGGGGTCCAATAGCTAGCACGCACCATATTAAATGGTACTCAAGATTTAGTATTGTACTGCAGTACAATACCAACCAATACAAAAAATAATGATTAGTGATTAATATGATTATTAGTGATGCTCCAATAATTGGAACATCTCTCTCTTTCTTTAGTTTATGTCCCATAATAAGAGAGAGAGAGTTTCACCTAGTTTATATACTAGAGCATTTCATAAGACTTTGAATCAAGTTTCTTGAGGAGGCCATAGATACCACAAATGTGAGCGCAGTGCTCGATTGAGCTAAGCATGGTGTTGTCGCGCGTGTAACATGAACTTTTTAGGACCCACTTAATTTAATTCATACGTAACGAATAAGAAGTTCATACATTTATTCTCATCATTATGATACCCCATAACGTTCCTTTATTTTGATATAATTCTCCTTTGCAGATAACACATGCATCTTTTTTTCCATACGACGCACGCATCCCTCCTACATACGAATCTTCTTTCTTATGTTGTCACGCATATTTTGCCTTTGTCTGCCTTTTTTTAATTCACGAAGACAGTTCCTACTCTACTCTTTAGAGTTAACCTTGCGGTCGAATGTCATTGTCTTGTTGCATCGTTCGTTACCAATCTAAGTTAAAATTTGTTATGTTCTTGCTGCTGTTTGTGTATTGCGGTATACGTCAAAAATTGTTTTGTTCTTGCTGCTATGTGTTTATTTCGATATATGTTGGAAAATTATTTTTAGTCTTCGTGCTGTTTGTTTATTTTGGTGTTAGTTGTCTCTTTTCTGGATTCAATATGTTGTCTACGAATGAATCTGTGCAAACTAATTCCACTGTTCCCCACATAAGTTCTGCTCCTCTCACCATAGCCCAAAAATTATACCTGACCTTACTAGATTAGAGTCTATAGATGGGAGAAATTTCAAAAGATGGTCTGAGAAAATTTTATTTTACTTTCAGCAATACGAAATTGATTATGTGTTGTTTAAAGATATTCTTAGTGACAATACTGACCCTAAGACAACTAAGGATAATCGTACCGTTAAGGGAGTGTTACTAAACCATATGATAAACCCATTATTTAATATCTATTGCAAGTACAAAACTACTAAGGAAAATTAGGATGCCTTAGAAGTTAAAAATAGAACTGATAATGTTGGTACTAAGAGGTGGTTAAAGATTACTGTTGTTGATGTTAAGCCCATTATGGACCAATTATATGAGTATGAAAACCTAGTTGTCGAAATCCTTGGTGAGGGTATGAACATGTGTGAGTTGTTTCAATTTAATGCCCTTATTAAGAAACTATCTGCCTCATAGAATGAGTATAAAAACTAGTTGAGACATAAGAAGAAAGACATGAAGCTACAAGAGTTAATAGGGCATATAAAGACTAAGGATGTCAACTGTATACAGAACAAGGCCAAATCACTCCCTTTGCCCCTACTATTAAGGCTAACATTATTGAAGAAAAAAATGCAGGTAAATCTAATAAGAATGGTGGATACAACATGTCTTTTAACAATTAAAAGCATGGTTAGTTCAACCGCAAAAAGATTGATGGTAATTATTGGTGGTGCCATAAGCCAGGTCATCCCCTTTTTGCCAAGCTAGAATCAACTATAAGAAAAAGGACTAAGGACAGAAACCACGACAGTTTGGGAAAGGAAATCCTAAGGGTTACCAACACGGTAACTAGAAGAATTTTGTTAAGCCTCAAGCTAATATAGCTGAAGCTACTAGTGGTGATGACGAGAAGATCATTACTGTTGTGAGGTCCCAAGTCAACCTTGCTAGAAACTTAGTCAAATGGATCATTAACACAAGAGCCACACGCCACATCTGCACAAATAAAGACATGTTCAAGGAGTTGAATGGTGCGGCTGATGGTGAATTCATATACATGGGCAACTCCAACAAAGTTCCTATCCAAGGAGTTGGGAAGGTCACTCTCAAACTCACTTCTAGAAAAGTTTTTGCTTTAGAAAATGTTTTCTTTGTTCTGAATGTTCGTAGAAACTTGATTTCTGGTGCATTACTTAACAAAGCTAGTGTTAAGCTTGCTTTTGATTCTGATAAGCTAGTTTTTACTAAGAATGGGAACTTTATTGGTAAACGGTTTTGTAATGGGACTTATTTGTACTTGATGTTAAAATGAATACATCTCCTTCTTCTACATATATTGTTAAGTCTATAAACCTATGGCACTCTAGACTTAGGCATGTGAATATGAGGTCAATTAAGAGGATGCAAAACTTAAACTTATTGCCTAACCAGATTACTATCGAAATGGAAAATTTCCAAATTTGTATTGAGGCTAAACATTTTAAGAAACCTTTTAAGTTAGAGACTGAGAGAGAGTCACAAATGTTGAACTTGGTGCACACATATTTGGGTGATTTTAATAATTTTGTGAGTAAAGGAAACATGAGATATTATATTATTTTTGTGGATGATTGTTCTCGATTTACTAAGGTTTATTTATTGAAAAATAAAAGTGCTACAAAGGAAGTGTTTATAAAATACAAAGCTGAGGTTAAAAACCAATTGGAAAGAAAAATTAAGAGATTACAATTCGATCGAGGTGGTGAGTATAATGTTGATTTTCTTACTGATTATTATGGAAAAGTTGGGATTATTCATAAGCTTTAATCCTCTTATACACCTATACACTTGAGGATATGATGAATGCACAATGTTAATTTCCTCAGATTACCTGATTTTATATGGGGGGAAAGCTATTCTCTCACCTTGTTATGTTATAAACAAAATCCCTCATAAGAAACTAGATCGAGCCCCTTATGAAATTTGGAAATATTATCCACTTAACTTGAGTTTTTTGAAAGTGAAAAGGTATCTTGCTAAGGTTGCTCTACCTAAACAAAAAAGGAAGAAAATTGGACCTAAGACCATTGATTCTAGTTTTTTGGGATATGCCTCTAATAATGTTGCCTATATATTTATGGTTAAGGAAAAGGAATCTAACACTTATGGACCAATTGTGGAGTCGAGAGACGCAATATTCTTTGAGGATATATTTCCTACGAATGTGAGTGTGCAAGCTCCTAGAGAATCTGTCCCTAGTTCTTCTACCAATGATGACATAAAGGACGAGGAAATTATTGAACTAAGGAGAAGCAAAAGAGCTAGAGAATCCACCAGTTTTGGTTCTGACTTTATTACTTCCTTTGTGGTGAAAAGACCTGATAAGATAGACAACATTTTTATGGTCACTTATATTATTGAGGAAGATCCCAAAACTTATGAGGAAGCAATAAGATATGTGGATGCTACCTTTTGGAAGGAAGCTATAGATAGTGAGTTAGAGTCAATCATATCTAATAAAACTTGGGTTTTAGTTGATCTACCTCGAGGGTATAAGCTTTTGGAGTGTAAGTGGATTTCTAAAAAGAAAATGAGACCTAAAGAAACCATTGAGAGGTTTAAGGCAAGATTTGTTATTAAAGGGTTTAAACAAAAGGAAGGATTGGACTTTTTGTATACTTATTCTCATGTTACTAAAATTCCATCTATAAGGATGATGTTTGCTATTTTCTGGCTATTTAAGCTTCATTGGACCAAATGGATATTAAGACAACTTTCTTGAATGGTGATCTTGATGAGAAAATTTATATGGTCCAACCTAAGGAGTTTTGTGAGATCCCACAACGGTTAGAGAGGGAAACGAAGTACGCCTTATAAGGGTACAGATACCTCTCCCTTACAAACGCGTTTTTCATGGCCTAATGCATTGGATCCCATCAGAACTCTGAAGTTAAATGTGCATGGGTGAGGATAGTTCTAGAATGGGTAACCTCCTACGAAGGCCTTAGGAAAAGCAAAATCGTTAAGACTTGGCTGGGCCAAGGCCCAAAGTGAAAAATATCTGTAAGCGGTAATCTGGGGTGTTACAAGTGGTATTAGAGCCGATACCTGAACCGTTGTGCCAGTTAGGTTGGACCCAAAGAGGGCAGAGCCCTAAGAGGGGTGAAGAGTGTGAGATCCCATAACGGTTAGAGAGGGGAACGAAGTACGCCTTATAAGGGTACGGATACCTCTCCCTTACAAATGCGTTTTCCATAGCCTAATGCACCGGATCCCATTGGAACTCCGAAGTTAAATGTGCTTGGGTGAGGGTAGTTCTAGGATGGGTAACCTCCTAAGAAGACCTCGAGAAAAGCAAAACCGTGAGGACTTGGCTGGGCCAAAGCCCAAAGCGGACAATATCTGCAAGCAGGTGATCTGGGATGTTATAGATTTAGAGTGCCTGGTCAGGAGCAAAAGGTGTGTATGTTAATTAAGTCGTTGTATGGACTTAAACAAGCTCCCAAACAGTGGCATGAGAAATTTAAAAGTGATGTTTTTAAATATAGTTTCACCTCTTATGATTATGATTCTTGCATTTATGTGAAATCTGATGCCAATGACTATGTGATTATAACTCTTTATGTGGATTATATGCTTATTATTTATATTAACTTATCTGTCATTGATACTACTAAGAGTTTGCTAAAGTCTTCCTTTGATATGAAAGATCTTAGACCTGTGGAATTTATTTTGGGAGTCAAAGTTGATAGGACTGATTTTTGTTTTAGGGTAAATCAAACTCATTATGTTAAGAAAATTTTGAAGAAGTTTAGTTACTATGATGCTGAACTAGTTAAGACTCCCTATGATGCTAGTGTTGCTTTAAAGAAAAATATTAGTGATAGTGTAAACTAAGCTAAATATGCTAAAATTCTTGGTAATGTGATGTTCTTAATGAACTATTATTTTCTTGATATTACATACTGTGTGAGTAGACTTAGTCGGAGATATACTCATAATCCTACTCAAGAGCATTGGAATACATTGATTCGTTTGTTGAGATATTTGAGAGGTACTATACATTATGGATTATCTTTTAGTGGTCATCCTCCTATATTGGAGGGGTATTCTAATGCTAATTGGGTTACAAAGAGTGATGATATACACTTCACCAGTGTTTATATTTTTACCTTGGCAGGAGTTGTTATGTCTTCGAAGTCATCCAAGCAAACATGTATTGCGAGATCAACAATAGAGGCTGAGTTTATGGCTTTAGAGCTAGCAGGACGGGAAGTTAAATGGCTAAGGAATCCCTTAGTAGATATCCCACTTTGGAAAAAAAACCAATTCCTTCTATGTTCCTTCATTGTGATTTGCAAGTTGTCATTCATTTTGCCAAGAACAAGGTATATAATGGAAAAAGTAGACATATCATATTGAGATATAAAATTGTTTGTACTTTAATTAGACATGGTGTAATCTCTCTAGACTATGTTAAGTCGTAGAGAAACTTATCGAATCCGTTTACAAAAGCTTTAAGTAGGAAACTAGTTTCAGAGCATGCTAAAGGGTTGAGGTTGAACCTAGTTATGTAGCAACCTCGTGATATACACCTATCTTGGGAAACCAAGTTCATTAGGTCAAACAAAGTTATGTGGTGATTATTTACTTGTACTTTGTTTGTGGAATAATACTAAGATACATTCAATTATTAAATTGTGTCCCTTAGCTTGACTTTACTGCGTTTAATGAGGTTGAATGGTTTAATCCTTAATGAGTTCCATAGCCTAAGTTTGGGTGGTATGAGCAGTATACACTTGATAGCCACCCGCCTATGAGAGTATTTGGGCTATCTCTCTAGAGTAATCATAAGACCAGGGCATTTTAAGGTTGTTTATTTCTTTAATAGGTTCTCTATCTGAATTTTTTAGACACCAGGTTCAAGACTTAGTTCACCTTATTGTTCTCCTAAATTGTTACAGTTTGTTACTCAAGTTTTGGTCCAATTGGGAGATTGTTGTTGTTGTTCCAAAACTTGAAACATCTCTCTTTTTCTTTAGTTTGTGTCCCACTTTGAAAGAGTAAGGGAGTTTCACCTAGCTTATACAGTAGAGTGTTTCATGAGACTTTAAATCAAGTCTCTTAAGGAGGGTACGGATACCACAAACGCATGAACTTTTTGGGGCCCATTTGGTTAATTTATACGTTTTTTTACTACTCATCCATTACTCTCTCTACATATTCCATTATAATTACCTAATAACATTCAAACATTTATTGCCATCATTATGATACCCCATAACGTTCCTTTATTTTGAAATAACTCTCTTTTGCAGATAACACATGCATCTTTTTTCTTCCATACGACATATGCATCCCTCCACATGAATCTTCTTTCGTATATTGTCACGCATAATCTACCTTTGTTTGCTTTTCTTAATTCACAGTGATAGTTCCTACTCTACCCTTTCGAGCCACCAAAGTTGGTGAAGAAGGTGTTAAACCTAGGGTCAGATCTCGTTGTCCTACTGCACCATAGAGGAGGAATTTTCAACTTAGGGCAATGGTTTCACGACTCTTTGATTTCAAATAAGTTGTTCTAATTTAATTTATTTCTATTTTGCTAACCATCATGACCGAAATTAAAATATATATAAAAAATTTTAAGGATTAAACTTAAAAAATTTTGCTACTGCTAGTTTTTTAACTTGTGAAACATTAATTCCCTCTATCTCTACTTCACTGTTACCGTCAATACTAGCCAAGCCATTCGTTAGAGCCATCAACTCTCTCTATCTCTCCTCTCGTCAGTTTCACTGCTCATCTTTGTCATGATTATTATAAGTTTGTCAAATAAATGTAAAGGTCTTTTTGGATTTTGATGACTGATTATGTGTGGTTTGTACATGGCTAGGGTTTATATAAGTGTATCATTTGTTTAGTTAACTTGATTTTGAAATTTATAACTACTCAATAGCTTATAAAACGTTTTATTAATAGCTTAAGAAAAAGTTGATTTATAGGTAGGAGTTATTTTCATAGTCAAAAAATTTATATTGTAAGTTTGTAGCTCTCGCCTCTTGATGAGTTGGTATTACAAGAATTGCGGTTAAAGATTCTTTAAAGACAAAAACAAAAGAAACAATATTAAAGCATATTGCTTATGAAAATGGGCAATTATGACAGAGAAGGAGAATATTGGCTAAAGTGAATAAGAGAAATCATCTTTGGTGGAATCAGATGACTTGACGAGTGACAGTGAAACAATAAGTACTGTTATAATAACAATGTAGCTTTTAGTATTTTACGAGGCTTTTAAGGACTATGTTTGAAGTATATTTGGAAGTTGTTAAAATTATATTTAGTACTGATGTTGCTTTCAACAAGGCAAATTGATTCATATAGAGCGACTATAATTTAGAACCAGCTAAAGGCTTATATAGAATGAGAGAGAGTATGCTTGATTTTAGTTAAGCTAAAGTGGAAAAAGGTTTCTTCGATGAAAATTACCGTTTAAGGCACCAACAGAGCGAGATTCGAAGGTTATTATAATAATTATTTAGAAAAAATTTGAAATAAAATTATAAGTTATATATCACGACATATTGAAAAATTATTATATAATTATAGAATTAAATTTTATTTTATAATTTTAAAAAATTATCTAAAATAGTATATGAAATTAATCGATTCAAGTATTTCACTATACCAAAGATAGTTGATACTAATGTTAAGTAAGCACAGGTTTTGTATAGCATGTGAATACAAATACTATAATTTCTACTTTATCAAACACTACTATTACATTCCACTATCTTCGCCAAATATTATAAGTGAATATTGCAAAGAGAGAGAAAACAAAAAAATTTCTTGTAATAAGATAGGGCAATTTTAGGATGATTACAACAATAGAAGAACACGTCATTTTATAATCATAAAATCTCGTATTTACCTTCGACTTATTCCACATGGGACACCACCTCTTATTGTCATAAAGTCACCAATTGGCTTTCTACTTTTTCGATATAGGATGAGCCATATTTCAATGATTCTTCACCTTGTCGAAATTCCACATTTCCATTCTTCTCTCAAACCATCATTATTAGTGTCTTCAAATGCACCTCAAGGTGATAACTCACAAGTTTCATCAATGTTGATTAATTTTAAGAAGTGTTGAAACTTGATTATTGTTACAAATGTTGTCATCATATCAGCAGGATTTTCAGTGTTCTGGATCTTCTGAAGTTGAACTCCACTTTCTTCCAAAATCTCCCGTACAAAGTGGTATTATAAATCAATATGCTTTTTCCTTACTTGATAAACTTGATTCTTTGCTAAATGGATAGCACTTTTTTACTATCATAAAATACTATAACATCCTTTTGAGCAATTCCCAACTCACTAAGTAACTCTTAAAGCCAAATTACCTCTTTAATAGCTTCTGTAATTTCCATGTACTCTGCCTTCATTATAGACAAGGGAAATGTTGAATGTAAAGTTAACTTCCAACTAACTAGTGTTTTAGCATGTGTAAATACATAACTAGTAGTTTAGAGACTTATCTAGTCACCAGTATAGTTAGAATCACATTATCTGGCTATAGATTATCCAATCTGCTTATCCTGTTGAAATATGAATCCAACATTTATAGTTTTCATAAGGTATCATAGAATCTGCTTCACAGTATGCTAATGAATCTTCTGAAGATTATTCATATACCTGCTCACAACCTTAACTACTTATGAAATGTCAGGTCTTATATATACCATAGTTTGCATCAAGCTACCCACTACAATTATATACAATACTTTTATTGTATATTCCTCATCTGGTTCATTTGGTGGAGATGTCTTTTGATTGAAGTGACAAGCAAAAGGCGTAATAATAGGTTTTGACTTATCATTATCCATACAATGACTTCTTTCCAAGATGAGTACTAGATTTTATAGTGTACTTATTAATGCGGAGCCTACTAAACTCTTCAAAAGTGCTAAAGGAATCAAACAAGGGGATCTTTTATTCCAATATCTTTTAAATCTTGGTATAAAGGTACTAAATATTCTTATCAAGATGACTATTTTTAGGGAAAGAAGTTTCAGGCTCCATTCTCAATGTAGAAAGCTAAGAATAGTGAACCTAAACTTTACTAATGACATAATCATAATTTCTAAAGCAGACTCTTATTCTATACATACTATAATGACAGTGTTGAATCTTTTCAAGGGCATCTCTAGTCATGCAATTAATTAAAAAAATCTTTCTCCTTCTTTCCTTAAAAGCTTAAACACCAAGCAGAATGGTGATCCTCAATAATAGGGTTAGAAATTGGGAAAATTCCTATCACCTATATAAGGATTCCTATTAACTCAGGGAAACTTAATCAAGCAGATTTTGTCTCCACTAATATCGAAAGTTCAAAGGAGAATTGGATGTTAGTATAATCAATCTCTCTCATTTGCTAGAAAAAAATTAATTACTTAATTCAATTATCAATAGCTTTAATTATGCTTCGCCACCCATATCTTTTTACTTAAGAATGTGATTAAAAACCTAAAAAAAATAAGGAACTTTCATTAGTCAAGATACAATTCAAAATAGATACCAACAAAGAGAAAATGGAAAGACATTTGCTGCCTAAAGGAGAAGTGGATCTACAACCCCCTAACTCCCTGTACTAACCAAGGCTTGTAGGGAGTCGTTAGTACAGGGACAATCCAACACAGTTGACTAGTACCTTGTAGTCTAGCATAAGACCTTAAAACCCAACAACTCTTATTTACTATGGTTGGCTACATTAAACAAAATGGCCACAAGAAACTTCAATTTTTAAATCTGGGCAACAAATATGTCCTATGCAGGAACGATTGTGAAACTAGAGACTACCTATTTTTTCCAATGGCCCTTTGCAGAGAGCTTATGGAAAAGAATTAAAGAGAAATGTCACTAGAGATGGGAAAGGGATTTTTTTTAACATAATAGAGAAACTAAGAGATCTAAAGACTGACTCAAAAGGAGATAGGGTTGTAGATATCACCTCACTTGCTTATAGTATTGAGTAGATGTGCAAGGAGAGGAATTTGAGAATTTTCAAAGGCAAAGTTCATTCAAATCAATAAGTGATGAATTCTCTAATCATGAAAATAATAGAATTGGTTTTTCTCTCAAAGGGATACAAGAACTTACCAGTTGATAGTTAATGTTGATTCATAACCGCATCACCTGAGGTCTTCAATTCATGTACGAATAATAAAATGAAAACATGAAAAGTTAATCAATTAGGAGACAAAAGGATATATAGGATAAGGGGGAATCACCTGGAGGTCTATAGATCAATCACTATATACGTATGTTAACAGATGTAAGCAGAATTAAGGTAGGGAGGCAAAAGAATGTTGGTGGAAGAGGAGTTCCTCTTATTCAATATGATTGGGAACACTACTCTTGAATTTGCTTGAAGTACTCCAAATTGCAATCCAACATGAGGTAGGGATGAAGGCACAAGCAAGAGATGACCACGAAGAGGATGCTCGAGTAGGAGAAAGGATGAAAATTGTGTCCTATTTTGTATGGCATGAGTTTAATTAGCGGAATCCCTCCATATGCCCTTAGGTTATGTTTGGTTGGCGTTTATTAATGGAATGAAATATTATTTCATCATTTGGGATGAGGATTTATAATGGAATGAAATGGGATGGGATAGAAAAGGAGGGTTTCATATTACATATCACTTTATCATAAACAATAAAAATGATAAACCTACGATTTGGGAGGTTTATGATGGAATGTAAAATGATCAACAACATTTTACTATATTACATGATAAACCCTTCTTCTAAATAACATTTCATTATGTTATATTATAAACCTCCTATCCCTCCCAAATAACAATTTTTAATATTAATCCATTTATATTCCATTCCATTTCATTCTATTAAAAATCTTACGTCCAACCGAACATAACCTAAGGATAGATATATATTCCTAATGCGTTACACTTTATTTGTATTGTTATTAATTCAATTATACCTTTAATTTCTTTAAAAAACTTTTGACTTAGTTATTGTAATTGCAATAAAAACACTTGAGTATATTAGTATCCAATTGAATCAACTTCCTTAGTTTGATTTGAAGTTACTAACTCGTTAGATAAATTATTCAAAAAAACTTTTAAATTTTTTTTAATATATATTTTAAAATAGTAAGTACTAGTCCTTTATTATAACAATGTAATTATATGAAAAATAATCATGTTAATGTATTGAGTGATTATTTAAATTGATTAATTTAGCCGATAAATAGTCCTGAATAAATGGTCGGTTTTTAATAAAAGGAAACCATTATCCCCTATGTTGTATTCTTGTTCTCTTTGAGTCGATACCAGTACCAAGGCGCAACAAAAATTAGAAACATAATACCAAATTAAGGAGCTGGAAAGCAAAATTGAATAGAATAGACAAGCGCCAGACAAGGTCATCCTAGACAGTGATCAATGGATGATATGGTGATCTTCTAACTTGATAATTAGGTCGATTCGTTGTCGATCCTGTTGCTGTTGCTGTCGCTACTACTACTCGTTCAGCCATGGGTATTGACATTTTTGGTGCTAGTAAAAGGGAGAAAGGAGGCAATCTTGTGAATGCTGAGTGGTTTTGAAACACAGTCATTAAGCCCAGCGGCCATGAAATTTCTCTTCTCACGTTCTGAAGTACAAGAAGTGACACCAACAATTGCACTGTCCACGCCCATGGCTCGCAGTTGCCTTGTTGCCTATAAATGGGACATGAAAGCATTGAAGAAACAGTTGGACGTTATACAAGTTGCGTTGTTACAGAAGGTTCTGAGAAAAACATTTGTAGAACTTACGAAGAGTGTTGTTCGTTGACTAGGTACATACTAGTGTACACTAGTCGTGGCTTCAATTTGAAGAAAAAGAAATTACATAGCATTAGTATAAGAAATTTATGCATTCTTGTTTCTAGCTAGCATAGATATGGTAAAATTCAGTATCATGTCATACATATTAAAGAACATACCTCACGACCATTCATGATGGGTGTCTCCAAGTCCATGAGAATGAGATTAAAACAAGCTCCTGCTTCATGCAAATCAACTGCTTCTTTCCCATTTTCTGCCAACCAAACTTCCATTCCATGTTTACTCAGCATCATTTCATGTATTTTTCGGACAACTGAATCATCGTCCACGACGAGTACTCTGAAATTATTTTCCTCAACCATCGTTTTCTTAATTCAATCGCCTGCAAAGTCCGGAAGCTAAATTCTCATTAAAGATACAACCAATCCAAGCTTTTAACTAATCGTTCATTTTTAAAATTAAAAAACAGAACTACGACTTACAACTATTCGCTTAATGCACATTCAAGTCTCAAATGATACAGAATATCCTTTTCTGAGAAGAAATCATTGACTAACTGTAATGGTTATACAACATCAAGATATATTCTTATTTAGATAAAGATTTATGCAAATAGGAAGAGAGAAAAAAATCGCCAACTTACCTTTTGAAAGCCCTTGCAACAAAGGCTCTGAAGTTGTATTCCAGAAGGTTTTGCTCTTGGGGTATACACATAAACAGAGGATGCAAAGGTTTAAACTCCTATGGTTTTGCATTAATTTTTTGGATAGTGTGCTGCATAATCTGCAATTTGTAGGACATGGAAAAAACAACAAGGAGAGGTTTTGTATACAAGGATTAAAGCACATAATCTCACAGTAGTTTATAGTGCCTTTTCTTTGGAGAAATCACATTGTCAAAAGAATGCTGGTAATTAATTAGTGTCAGCATCAGATGAGATACCCAATTAATGATCTCGAGATATAGTTGAAAATCCACAATGTAGTAGCTAGATTCTCAAATTAACTATTTTTGGATTTGGCATGCATTTTCCTCTTCAAGCCAATCGAAAATACAAGAGTAGTGGTAGAAGGAACTTGTCATAGACCAAAACTCCAAAAGACTATGCAAGAGTAGTGTGAGAGAGATACCATCGAGAGAAGAAAACCTGATGACTTGAAAGAGCCAAAACTTGTATTAGAATTTACCTCATAAAGATTGGATCATCTATGTAATTACTGGTCAAGTGGATGACCGTATATTTGTTTAGGTTGGCAGAAACTGCTTTATTTGGTCAAGCACTCGTATCATCATTGCGGCATTGTTATACTGTATATATATTAATAGAAGAAAGAGGTAATAGCATCTGAGAATAGTGACGAAGTGAGAGGTATTTTGTAATTAACGAAGTAAATTAATGCCATTTCGATTGAGTATAGATCGTCTGTTCAATATTACTGTGTCTTATTCTGTCTCATAGAATATTAGCCACTTATTTTGCGGGACTCACATAAATAAATGATTAAGATTTATTGGACACAATAAGACACTATAATATTAAACAAGAGATCTAAACTCTGAGATAGGGTCTTTTTCCACCTAGATAGCAAAGTAAATGTCTAAATCGACAGTTTGCTTCCTACGTCTTTCTTTATATAATTTAAGTCGTACTCAGTACTCTTCTTATCTACTCAAATAGTCAAATGTGCTATGGAAGCTTCGCTCTTCTTGGCGTCGATGCTACGCCCCCTCGTTGAAATAGTCACCTAAATTCAAGAATTGAACGTCATTGTATTTAAAATTCTAGGCTTTTATTTCTGATTTTCTAGTGACCTAACATTATTAAACCTTAAAATATTGTATATAGAGAAATAAAAGGTTGTAAACCCTATTTCACTTATTTCAAAAATATTATGTGATCTCAAAATTACTTGAGATATACTTTTTAATTAATTTTTCAAAATTATTTTAATACTATTAAACTCTTAACTTGAATTTAATAGCATATTTATTAAAATAACTCAGATCTCGTATTTAAGTGGAACTTGAGATAAATTATTTATTGAATTACAAAAATATTACATATCTTTATTTTATTTTATATCATTATAACTTCTAAGTAAAAGACTTATTAAAACCCCAAAAAGGATTCGATACAAAAGTAATGGAAAATGTAAGATTACAACAGAGACAAGCTCTCTCTGACTAGAATTAAAGCAACAAACACCACATGAATGTAATATGATCAATAAGTCTCTTTTAGCTAAAATCTAAGCTCCATCTTCTTCTCAATGATGAATTCAAGGATGCTGAATCATGAAGTTGAACAGTTTCCCTTATCTAGTAACAAATTCTGTCAGCTAACTCATGGCTGTCCCTTTTTGTATTCTTGAACAATCTATTGTTTCTTTCCCTCCTTATTGTATACACTGAACATGTTAGAGATAGATTAATGTCTTCTTTACCCTTGCTCCTACATTGATTGACAGCCCATGTAAGAATGCTTTACCATTACTGATAAGGTCAATAAAGTCCTAACATACGCTGCATTATACTCCAAATGACTATGGTGTACTGATACTGAAAGAATAAGTGATTGATAGATTCTGTAAGCATATTACAGAGCATACATAACTAATATTCCACTCCAAAGTGTCTGTATTTTGTTTTAAGCCTCATTCTCACCACAATTTAGGTGATGAAAACAACCTTAGGGACCTAAACATTCTTCCAAACTATGTTATACTAATTAAACTATGGATATTGGGGTTTTATTACTCTCAAATAAGATTGATTAGTGAAATCTCCTCCATTGTTTGGTAGCCAGTGAAAACTATCACTATAAGTGGAATTAGGAGCATAATCTGGTAAGAAAGCACTAATTCTTTCACTTCCCTTAAATTCCAAATACGAAACATCATGCTTAATGGTGTCCTTGACTCTAGCATATAGGGGAATCCTGGATGTGAAAGAAGAGATTTCTTCACCAAGGAGTAAAAGACTCCGTAAAGCCCAGTTGTTATACCAAAACCAACTAGCATGACCATTGCCAATGTGAATTTTAACAAAGATATAGAAATCCCACCTTTTCTGTAGAGCTTGGATGAAAAACTAGGAGAATTCCTTTTTTTTCCCCTAAATTTGCCAAATTTTGTGGTGCTTGAGATGCCTTTCATTGATCCATTTAGACTAGAGGGCCTTTTTCTCAGTGAATCATCTCTATATTCTTTTAGCTATCATCACCCTTTGATTCATCTGCAAGGAAATAATGCCCAACCCCCTTCTTGTTTGCTCCAATATAGCTGATCCGATTTAACTTTTTCCCTTGTAGATTGCTCTACACTTCCTGTTAAAGAAAATTTTTGATGCATTTAGTCAATTCCTTTATAGTCTTCCTAGGAAGGAATAGATGGAAACTCCAATAGGCGTGAAAACCCCTAAATACTGAAGAAATAAGGAACAATCTACCAAAATATGAAAGGGACTTCTTTTGCCAGGATTTGATTCTCCTTTTATATTTCTCCAAAAAAGGTAAACAATGTAGCACCCCATTCCCGTAAGACACATACCTGATATCTATGGTGATATCCGAGTACGTATCCTGCAAGAGTGGCATGCTAGAACGAACAATCAGTCAAAATTTATTTTTAAAAAAAACTTTTGTTTCTTTAAAACAAGATACACGTAAGAGGAAAATGACTAATCATATAGGGCCCATTGCTTTCAAAAACATTTCCATTAGCAAGCCACAATAGTTACAAAAATTAGTATTCAACAATAATTTGGGCCCATTTCATAAATATATATAACACTTGAAACCATAAAAATCATTTCATTACC
>JANVCL010000003.1:23120987-23140304 GCA_026546855.1 Erythroxylum incrassatum | reverse complement strand
TCTTTATGCAGTGTATGTATGTATATATATATACAGTGACGGAGCCAGGAATTTAAGATAGGGGGCGCAAAATTTAATTTTTTTAAATTTTGGGGGGCCCAGTACACCACTGACCCTTAAATAACTCTATCTTTATATATATATATATATATTAAAAATAATTTTTTTAAAAAAATTTGGGGGGCCCAGTGACCCTCCAAATTTCTATGTAGCTTCGTCTCTGGTGGTAATATATTATGACAACCAAAATATTATAAATGTAAATGTAGTCTTAAGTAACCTTTTTATGCATAATTTTTGTATTGAATTATTTCATCATACAATATTTCAATTGGAGATAGAGTATGTAACCAATTTATATTATAACTAAGTACAATCATATTAATTTTTCAACATTAGTAATTAATTTTTTAATAACTTTTGAAAACTATGTTCAAAATATTATTTCACTTTGGTGAGGAATTTCTCAATCCAACAATAACCATGGATAACAGAACATTCTTTCTAATTAATTTAGGGTAAGTAATCTTCTATTAATTATTCAACTACCTTCATATACTTTATGTCTTGTCCATTAACTACCAATTGAGTTACCCTAAATTAGAATATGTTAAGTAGTATTAAAGATAATAATCCTTATATGCAATGTTTTCGATATTTCAAATTAACAAATAACTTATGTAATAATTAGAATTATTTCGATATATACACAAGCAATATAATATATAAAATTATCATGTTGAGTCAATTTAGTAAACTTGTTCTCTATCAAATAGTTACACATTTATCTAAGCATATTCATATTTTTCTACATGATCTCAACTACTTCTCTCGTTAAAAAAAGTTAGTTTTTACACTTTATCAATACGTAGTCTTACCAAAGTAACAACGAAAATAATTAAAACAACACATAAATATAATATAAATATCATATTTTTTCACTTTATCATAATTTTATTTACAAAGTATATTTATCTTATATATAAGATAAAAATATCTTTAATTAATTATATTATAAATATCCAACTAACGGATTGTGTAAGACATAAACTAACACATTCAATACTTAAATTTATATCTAAAATATCATCCTCTTAACTATTTAATTAGTTATTAATAAATTTTGTCTATGAATTTTTTAATAAAAAAAGTTCATCCATCTAATTTTGTTAGTGGGAACAAACCATGGTTGTGAATTTTGTTTTGTACAAAGCGGTACGTATCGTGCCGGCAAGGAAATGATACGAGGCAGAGGAGCAATTGTACCAGTGGTAAATATCAGTCGATATCGGCCTTTTTGCTTGGTAACGGCCAGAATTCAAAATATTGGTCGTATACCGACCGGTATCGTAAATTTTACAAAATTAGAGGACTAAGTTGCAAAAAAGGCAACCCCTTCCATCCCACTCCCACACCCGGTGTTCACATCTTCTTTCTCTCAAATTTTATTTTTTCTCTCACATCTCACTAACTCTCTCCCACCAACACCCACTCCAACGACCCTCTCTCTTCTCCGACGACATCATAGCTCCACCACTGGCAGCCCTCCCTCCCTTTGATCTCTCCTTCTGGCTTCTCCCAATTTTTTATTTCTCTCTCACAAATCTCACTATCCCTCTCGACGCCCGCCACTTGCCACCACCATCGATGCCACCAGACCACCATCGATACCCCGCAAGCCCACCCACCACTCTTGGAGTCTCGGGTCTCCTCTTTCACGCCAAATCTGAAATAGATCTAGATTTATTTTTGACCCAACCCAGTCCGTTGCAATTATTGTTGAGTTATGAAATAACTGGGAATGTGTTTATGACTTTATGTATTTTTTGTAAATTGTGAATGAAATTGTTGATGTATTTTATGAATTGTGAATAAATTTGTTGGTGTTTTTTGTGATTGGGAATGTAATTTGTTAATTTGTTGTTGTGTTGCTTGTTGTGTGAATTGTGGATGTGGAGTGAAAGTGTGGAACTAGAAAATGTAAATTGATTCATTATAAGTTGTTTGCTTTTATCCATGAAAAGAGCACTGGTTATTTAATTTAATCAGCAGTGCACTTTTTTTTTTGACCATTTTTTATCATACAATATGTTGTTGCGCGACAAACATAAAGGTTACTAATTTGGAGTTGACATAATTTTTTTATAGATTGGCATACTAAATAATGTGACATATTTACATTTATATCTTATATTATGTTTATAAGATAATTACATTACATCTTTATTTATACGAGATTAAAATATTTAATATAATTACTTTTACAATTAAGTTATGAAGTTTAAAGTTTAAATCATTTAAAATAATGGAATTAAACTTAATAAAAAAGTTAGAATCTAAACAAATTTAGTAAAACATAATTAGCATTGATTTTGATTGTTGCCTAATAAAATTATAAGTTTACAAAAAAGTAAACGTTATATGCATTGAGTAACACGTTTTAATTATGATTAAACAATTTTTTTAATAAATCTTTCTTATACTTTAGAGTTATTGGTAGGAAGGCGAAGACATGTGAATTTACTAAGATTAGATAGATCGAATCTACGGTTTGACTTTCAATTATTAGCTTGTCACATATTTTAAATTGCATAATTAATGAATTAACTATATAATTGTTACAAGTTTATTAAAAGTATTGACTGCAAATTTCAAAATTTTTGGAATTAGAAATTATTTGTGTATGTTTTGCAATGGTTAAATTGAAATTGTTGGAAAAGGAAATTGTTTAAATATGTTTTGTGATTGTTGGAAATAGAAATTGATTTATGATGTGTTGTGATTAATGGAAATGGAAATTGTTTACGTATGCTTTGTGATTGTTGGAAATGTAAATTATTTTATGTAAGTTTGTGATTATTGGAAATAGAAATTATTGAAAATTGTTGAAAATAGAAATTATTTATGTATGTTTTGTGATTGTTAGAAATGAAAATTATTTTATATATGTTTTGTGATTATTGGAAATGAAAATTGATGGAAATAAAATTTGTTTATGTATGCTTTGTGATTATTACGAATGGAAATTGTTTTATGTATGTTTTATAATTATTGGAAATAGAAATTGTTGGAAATAAAAATTGTTTATGTATGTTTTGTGATTGTTATAATTGAAAATTGTTTATATATGCTTTGTAATATTTAAATTGAAATTGTTTATGTATATTTTGTGATGTTTCAAACTATGAATTGAAATTATTCGAAATTGTTAGAAATGGAATTGTTGAAAATTGTTGAAAGTGGAAATTGTTTATGTATGTTTTGTAATGGTTAAATTGAAATTGTTGGAAAATGTTAGAAATGAAATTGTTGGAATTTGGAAATAAAAATTGTTTATATATGTTTTGTAATTATTGGAAATGGAAATTGTCATGTATGTTTTGTGTAATTATGTATGTTGAATAATTGACTTGTTAGTTTTTGACTTATAGTGAATTGTGTTGGATGAAATTGAATTGTGTATGATGTAATCATACAAAATAAGATGGACATGCTTATTGTATAATAAAATTATGTGTTATTTATTTTGATATATGCATTCATTTAGTTTTATAGATAAATGAAAGGAAGTTCAAGTAATCATGATCAAACCACTTCAGGAAGATATAATGATCCAGTTTAGGCTCATGCTGCATTGGTTCCTAACATAAAGAACCATAATATTTTCTTGTTTTGTATCAAACATTTGAAAGATGGAGGAATCCCTGATTGAAGAAACATTTAGCTGGGGTTAAAGGAGATATGGAACCCTGTAAAAAAGTAAGTCATTATGTGAAGTGACAAATGAAAACATTGCTTGAAGAATATCAATATGTGAAAAAAGGGAAAAGTTGAATTTTAAAATTGGTAGTGAAAGTTCGTTTGCTAGTTTTCGTGGCGATTGTAAAAATATTAAAGATGGTAGTGGTAGTGGTAGTGGTAGTGGTAGTGGTAGTGGTAGTGTTCCATCTCAGGTCTAACAAGAAGCACTTGAACCTGATGTTGGGAAAAAAAAGAAGAAGGCATGTGACTATTTTTTTTGTATCACAAATAACTTTTAGAGCCTAACCTTCAATTCGTAGTGCTATGCAATCAAGAGATGCAACTTAAAATGTAGATATGACAGTAGCTAGATAGTTGTATGATACAAGCTCATCATTCAATGCTTCCCAGTTGTATTATTACCAGCCTATGGTGGATGATATAGCCTCTTATAATTCGTGATACAAAGCTCCTTCAATTGATGACTTAAGAGGTAAACTTTTGAATTGCTCTGTTTTTGAAATTAGAAGTTATTTGGCAGAAAGAAGAGTGAATTGGGCTACTTATGAGTGTTCAATCATGTGTGATGGTTAGACAAATAGGAGACAAGAGTCTATTATTAATTTTTTGATTTATTGTACCAATGGCTCAATGTTTTTGAAATCTATTAATGCATTTAGCTTTATTAGGAAAATTGAGACTTTGTTTGAGATATTTGATAAAGTTGTAAATGAAGTAGGGCCAGAAAATATTATTCAGTTTATTACTAACAATGATTCCACTTATAAAGCGACAGGAAGAAGGTTGTAGAATAAGTATAATTCTTTTTTTTTGGACTCCTTGTGTTATACATTGCATTGACCTAATGCTGGAGAATATAAGGGATCCTAAGTATTTTCCTATTATTGATGAGACTATGCAGAAAGCTAAAAAGGTGACCAAGTTCATCTATAATCGTACATGAATATTAAATTTAATGAGAAAGGAACTTACCAATGGTAGGAATTTGTGTCATCCTACTGTGACAAGATTTATAACAAATTTTTTATCACTTCAATCTTTTGTTACGATGAAGAAAGAGTTAAGACAAATGTTTACAAATGATAAGTGAGTTACATCTCAACATGCTAGGTCTAATGCTGGAGTGGAGGTTTCTAGAATTATACTGGAAGATAGAGAATTTTCGTCTTAATGCCAATTTGTTATCCGAGTTTGTGAGCTTTTGGTAAGGGTGTTTCACTTGGCTGATGATAAAGAAAAGCTAACGATGAGTTCTTTTTTGTGCCATGGAGAGAGCAAAAGAAGTAATCAAGGTTAATCTGAAACATAGGTCTTCTTTGTACTCACCGTATCTTGCAATCATCAATAAGAGATGAGAAAAGCAACTTTCTTCTCCGTTGTTTATAGCTGTGATGTTTTTTAATCTTAGTGCCTATTTTATACCGAATTTTATTAAGAAAAGTGAAGTTAATAGAAGAATGCTATTAACTATTACAACAGTTGTTGGGCATAACATGATGCAAAATCTCTTGAGCTCACAAATGGAGCTTTATAAGGCGTCTTCTAGGGATTTTAAATTGTCGATTGATATTCGACAAAGAGGAAAACTTTCTCCACTATTAGTTGTTTCCTTTTTCTTATTTGTTGAAAAATAGTTATCCCTTTATTTTGTTTATAACGCTACTTTTGTTATTTTAGGACTTACAGTTTCTTGATATGATCAAATTGGAAATAGTATTTCAGAATTGTAAATGTTTGTAATTCAGATTTTAAGTCAATGTATGAGTGCAACAGGTTGTGAACCAAACTGAAGTATGTTTGAATTTATCCATTTTAAGAAAAGAAATAAATTGGAGCATAAGAGGTTAAATGATTTAGTTTTTATTCGTTACAATTTAAAGATTCGAGAAAGGTATATTATTATCATTGTTAATTTCGATATAATTTCTTATAATTTTCTAATAATTAAATTTTATTGTTTACTAGGAGATTTAATAACACAAGTAGTTCAACAGATCCAATTTTCATTGATAATATTGATCCTTTGGTAGATTGAGTTTTTGAGGAATCGGATTTGATAAATGTGAATGACTTGGAAGATAATCTTGGATAGGAAAGCATCAACATGTCATTTCGTGAGTTGAATCTGAATAATGATGACGATGAAGCTTCTCTTAATGATGAAGATTTTGTCTCAAATAATAACTGGAGTCAATGTAGTTATAGTAGGTATTCTCCTGTAGATGATTGAATTTCGTTCCAGGTTTTTGTTTTTTCTCTTCTTTTTCTTATACTTATGTTTGATGTGTATGTTAAATTCTATATATGTAATGTAATTATAAATGTTTTTGTTTCAAGGTTGACTTCAAGATTATTTTATCATCACGAACTATTGTTATAAATTATAATAGTTTAAGAGTTAAGGGTATTTGTTGTTCTTTTTATTAGATGTTTTGATATAATTATTATTTATTATATGATGAAAATTGAAATTGAAATTATAATATTTTAAATATTTTATATTTTCTTAATTTTATAATTGTATGATAATGATTGTCCTTTTCTATATTAATTGTGGTTATTATTTATATGTGAAATATCTAAAAATTATTGTTATTTCATATTAATTATGATTATTATTTATTATTATGATTTTTAGAGACATAGTTAATGTGAACTTATAAAGTATACAACACAACTATACAATATGACAATTAACTATTTTGTAATTTTTAAAAAAATTCAGAAGCTATTTTATAAATTTAAAAATTACCCAAAATGAACCCAAAATTGACATATCTGTATAATACCATACTATAATTTAATTTGGTACCCAATCGGTATTCAAGAACATTCCACTTAGGCCTAATAATTAGATGAAATTTCTAAAACAGATAAAAGCATAGGCACGTGTGAGCTCACGTGAGCATCACATTAGTAATAATCTCGATAACCAGGCTGCTTTCTCCTCTCTTATCCAAGAATGGAAATGTCCTTACTCTTTCCCTCCTGTTCTCGTCTGCTCTTCAACCAAAACTCTTCATACTCCTCTCCCTTCTCCTCCTCCTGCAGCGCCGTAGCCAGCGCCGCCACTCTTTCGACAAAAAAGAAGTCCAGAAGAAGAAAACAGCTTTTTCAACGGAAGAAGGCCGATGGTGACTCCATCTCCGCTCTTGAGAAAAGCCTCCGCTTCAGCTTCATGGAGGAACTCATGGAGCGAACCAGAAATCGAGATTCCAAGGGTGTGTCCGAGGTTATGTACGATATGATCGCCGCCGGACTGACCCCCGGTCCTCGCTCCTTCCACGGCCTTGTGGTCGCTCACGCTCTCACCGGCGATCATGAAGGCGCGGTACGACTCCACCTATTTTGCTTTAGCATTTTAAGAAAACGTTCAACGCTCTTAAAGCAATGTATGTATTTCTGTATGTGCGCATACAGATGCAGTCGTTGAGAAGAGAGTTGAGTGCAGGTCTTATGCCTCTCCATGAGACGTTCATTGTGCTAATTCGCTTGTTTGGATCCAAAGGCCATGCCATTAGAGGTTTCGAGATTCTCGCTGCAATGCAGAAGTTGAATTACGATATCCGCCAAGCTTGGATTGTCCTTGTTGGTAACCAAAAAACAATGAGCTGGGCTTTTTCCTAAATTTCTGATTGGTGAAAATAATAAAAAATTGGTTGATATAGTCTGTGTATTGTTGTACAACTTGCCTCAGAGGTGCTTGTTAAGCAAAATTACTTGGAGGATGCAAATAATGTGTTCTTGAAGGGTGCTAAAGGCGGGCTGAGGGCTACTGACAAACTTTATGATCTTTTAATTGAGGCGGACTGCAAAGTTGGAGATCATTCCAATGCACTTGAAATTGCGTATGAAATGGAAGCAGCTGGCCGTATGGCTACAACCTTTCATTTCAACTGTCTTCTTAGTGTGCAGGTGAGCCTTGTAACTTCTTTACATGGCATTGTAACTCATCTTTGCTGTTACTTGAACTTGCAAATTTATGGCTGGTTTGTATCCCTATATGAAAATCTAACATGTGACTTCAACTGCTGCACATAGATGCTATTACGAGTACTGCATCTTGCCCGCATTGTTTGTAGCTGCTTCTTTGATAGATTTGCGTAGTTTTGCTCTTGTCATTCCTACACCAAACTCACTTTATATGTCTTTATTTAGGCTACTTGCGGAATACCTGAAATAGCTTTTGCTACATTTGAGAACATGGAATATGGAGGAGAAGGTTCAACACTCATAAACTCTGGTTCTTTGTGGGATTAGGTTATTCCTTTTTAGCTCATTGCATAGCATATCTGAAGAAGCTATTTACTTTGTGGAATTGGGATAGCTTCTATGAAGCAGCCTACGTAGATCTACAGTTGAGGCTTGCCTTGTGGATGTTGAACCTATTGTAGTATCTATTCTAAAAATGAGTCATATGATCTAAAAGATGGCAGGCCCAAACATAATGAAGTTTGCCAATGCCATGGGGAATGACATGAGCCTCATCAATTAGTTGTTTGCTTGTACTTATATTTTCCTGAAATCATTTTATGGTGGTTACTTAATCATTATGCTAATTTATGAGAAGTTCATCATCCTGTTCTGTGAAGCAGTAGTCTAAATGTCTAATAGGTTGCTGTAACAGTGTCCAACTTAGCCAAACATTATGAGCTGCTTACTGCGTATCAATTACACATTCAGTAATTTGCTACAGTGGTTTTATGATTGTTGAATCTGAACCACTTTTTGTTGTATTCATTATTTGGAAGTTTCTTTGATTCTGAAAACTGTTTTTGCATGACAGACTATATGAAACCCAATACTGAGACATACAATTGGGTCATCCAAGCTTATACAAGAGCTGAATCCTACGACAGGTAGATTTTCTCATGCATCAATAAATGGCCATGTCTATACCTATATTATTCTGTCATCTTATGAACAGTGATGGCATTCCATGTTCTGTAAGCCAATTCCATTTTTTTTCTTTGAGTTTTATTCTTGATATTGATTTGCATTTTCATCTTGAGGTATAATTCCTATTGAGCTATTAACCAAATTCAATGCTTTAGATTCTTGTTCACTTGTTTTTTCTTCTTGGCATTATAGTTTAGCTTATCCTAACATTCGTAGAAGAGACTGTTGTTTGGAGGTTTGGTTATAACTTTTCTGTAGTCTCAATTGGGATTTATTTAGATTCATAATCTTGTGATGTTGACATGAAATGTAGGGTGCAAGATGTTGCTGAGTTGCTTGGGATGATGGTTGAAGATCACAAACGATTGCAGCCAGATGTTAGAACTTACGCGTAAGTTGGAATTCCTTGAGCATAGTAGAAAATCTCAAACAAATTTTATTTATGACGTTTGTCAAGTTTGATGCTAAACTTATCAGTTGATTGTTTGGTACATTTAATGTCCTATTATAAGACAATTTCTCAATCAAGGAAAATTGTTCATTTGATGTATTGGCATTTTTGCTAAGATATATGTTGTGGGAAAATCATTCAATTCAAAATCTTAAGTTATTGGTAGGCCTTAGAGATTGGGTTATATATTAACGTTAAAATATGCGATACTTATTGTCTCATTGTTGGTATCTTATGATGTGCATTATTTGTTTGAAATACTTGGAAGTTGGATAAATGACATTTGGTCACTTCATGAGTTCTTTCAAGTGTATCACTTTGTAGGTTAGGAAAGGAAAAACCTGTGATTAAGCATTACAATTTTTTTTTACTATGTTGCTACTATGTATTTGTGATGACCTGAATTGCATGTAGTTTATTACATATTGTAAAGATTGTGTAATTGTTAGAATATCTTATGGCTTGATTATGAAGATCTTATTACCCAACTAGTTGTTGATTGGCTAGTATATATCTGCAGCTATACTCTTATGAATACAAAAATATTTTGCTAGATAGTTTACATTGTATTAGAGCCAATCTTGGCTATTTGATTCTTTTTAACTTCCATTTTACATGAGTGTAAGTTTAAAATTTTTTGGGGTTCATCCGTTCCAAATGACCATTCACTCTTCTCGTCGGCAGAACTAGGAGCATCGGCAACCAACCAGCCTCTTCTCGAAGACTAATTATCAAAAGCCTTGTGTGTAAAACCTTATGCGTCGCTTGAAAATTCTATCTCCTCACCCACTTGTTGGCACGTGGTTGTGCGTGCCACGGAGCTATGCCTACAATCAACTTCTTTGACATTGCCTCTCCTGCTACAAATGTTTGTCTACTTTCCTCAACACCTTGACAGGCATGCCTTGTCTCTATATGAATGATGAACAAAAAAATTTGGCTATGACTGACGTCATTCATGTGATATGTAAGACCACATAATATAAGTTGACTAGTCTCATCAATTATAAGGATTGGTGTAAGACAATTCGAATTTACCTACGGAGCATTTCTAAAGACCACCTTATTGATGATCCACCATCAAACCATAATCGCAAGGAATATCTGCAAGATGATGTTCAATTATTCTTTCAAATTAGAATTTTATTGACAACAAGGACGCCAATTTGATTAACGATTGTATGTCAAAGAATTTGATGGAATTCTTAGAATTTTTGTATTATGAAAAAGGAAATGTTTCCTATATTTTCGAAGGGTGTAAGGGTTTTTATCATGTTGAACAATAAGGCCAGTCTCTTCAAGCATATTTTATGAATTTCAAAAAGACCTATGAAGAATTTAATTTCTTGCTATCTTTTAGTCCTTATGCCAAAGTTCAGCAAGCTTAGTGGGAGTCAATGTCAGTAATGATCTTTTTGGATGATCTTAATCATTAGTTTGAGATTGCCAATTCTCAAATTCTCTCAATAGCTGAAATTTCCTACTTGCATAAGGTCTTTACTCGTGCACCTCACATAGATGTCAATGCATTTGACATAATGAATTTGGGACTACGAAGTCATCTTATATGAATAATAATAGATGAGAGACATACAATTGGGGTAATAGGAATTAGGGTGCATGAATTATTTGTCAATATTGTCATGAGTTGGTTCATAGCAGATGCATGTGTCGAAAGTTACAAAATAAAACTCATAAATCTCATTTTGCATATTGTAGCTACTACTACGCCTAGCTCATCCACTAAGAAGACAATTATAGTTTTTGCAGATGAATTTGCTATTTTAACCCAGTACCAAGAAGTATTAAAAAGTTTATTTCACCTTATCACTGCTGTTGCTAACATGTGTCTTTCCTCTTCCTTGCGATAGGTTATTGACTCCTTACATGATAGGTAATTCTAATCTTTCTCTAAATTCCAGAGACACTCATCTGCCTCTTATGTTACTTTAGTTGATAGGTCTACTTTCTTTATTATTGGTTCTAGTGCTGTTAATCCTAATCCATTACTTCCTTGTCCTCTATCTTGAACCTACTTGGCTCCTTTACTACTATTATAGGTCACGGAACAATTCCTTTAGTTACTAACCTTCTTCTGAAAATTGTGCTACATGTTCCCAAATTGTCTACCAATCTCTTATCCATTAAAAGGATTACAAAAGAATTGAACTTTCTTGCAATTTCTTACGCCAATTTTGTATTTTAGGGTCGGGTTATAGAAAAGATGCTTGGGCTTGCAAAGGAAATGGATTCTACAATAGCATTCTTCTAGAAGGGTAGTCTTCATTCCAAACCTATATGATCCAGAATGCTATTCTTCAACAATCTTCATGTGTTGACAGATCATTTCAAAACTGTGTAGCTGAAAGAAAAAATTTACCTCTCAAAATACTCTTATTCAAAATCCATGTTCTCAAACAATTTTGGGTTGATGCAGTCTCCACACCTTTTTTGATCAACCACATACTTTCATTTGTTCTTTGTGGTGAGATTACTTATAATATTCTTTTTTCTACCTGTTGTTCATTATTAAGCCATAAATATTTTGTGTTACTCGTTTTATTCGTGATGTGCATGCTCAAGTCACAATTAGATCCCAAATCTTTAAAATATATTCTCCTGGGCTACTGTTGTCTACATAAGGGGTATCAGTGCTACTATCCTAATCTTAACAATGTTTTTTGTCAGCTGATTTTACTTTTTTGGAACACATTCCTTTCTTTCATATTTCTATTTCTGACAAGGAGGATGATGATTTTTTAGTTTATAAGATCTTATATCAGACCACTGACGTTACCCTACACATGATACTTATATGCGACCTCAACTGCCTATTCACATGGTCTATTATAGATGATTGATCCTCTTGATACAAGTCTGGTACCTGTCCCTTATTTGATATCTGATCCAATATTTGATGACCCTGATCTCTCAATTATTCTTTGTATAGTTAAACCTTAGTGTACTTATCCTATTAATTATTTTGCTTCTTATGATCATTTGTCTTTGTCTTCTTGTTCTTTTGTTGCCTCGCTTGATTCTTTCACTTCCCCAAAAATTGTTTGTAGTCAAATCAACCCTGATTTATCCATGCTTGACTTAAAACATCACTTGTGTCAAAAGGCTATGCTCAAACTGATGGTGTGAATTATTTTGATACTCTCTCTTTTGTGCAAAATTGACCTCTATTCATTTATTTATTTCTATGACAACTACTCATGATTAGCTTGTACATCAGTTAGACATCAAAAATGCCTTCGTACATGGTGACCTTCAGGGGGGAGTGTACCATTTGAGTTTGTTGCTCAGTGGGAGTATGGGAAAGTTTGTCATCTTTGAAAGTCCTTGTATGATCTAAAACATAGTCCCCGTACTTGGTTTAAAAAGTTTAGTTAGCCAGTGGAAAATTTTGGCATGAATATGAGTATATTCGCCACTTGATTTTCTATAAACATTCAGCATCTGGTATCATTTTATTTGTTGTGATGTGGATGATACTGTCATTACTAGAAGTGATATTATGGGCATTTCATCTTTGAAGTCCTTTCGTCACAGTCAGTTTCACACAAAAGATTTAGATGTTTTAAAGTATTTTTTGGGAGTTGACAAGAAGTAAGAAAAACATTTTCTTGTCTCAAAGGAAATATATACTTGATCTATTAACTGAGATCAAAAAGTTAGGCCTAAGCTATGTTGTGTTTCAATGTTCCTAATTTACAACCTACTAAAGATGAAGATTTATTTGAAAATATTGAGAAATATAAGAGGTCAAATAGTTTACACAATTTACCTTTTGAACTTCAATTCTTTCTTTCAGCCTTTTGAATTCTTTGATCGAATATAGTCTTGAAACTCTCTATGTTTGACACAACTATGAATTTAGGTAGTATTTTCATAATATTACACCTTCTTTCTTTTCTTCTTGGTTGTGTTACATAACATATTTTGTGCTTGTTCAGGCTGTTGGTGGAATGCTTTACTAAGTACCGTGTGATAAATGAAGCTATAAGGCATTTCCGTGCACTTAAGAACTTTGATGGGGGAACTAAACTTTTACATTGTGAAGGGAACTATGGTGATCCGCTTTCCTTATATCTACGGGCTTTATGTAGAGAAGGTATGAATGTATGTATATGTTTGAATATAAGTGTAGCACATGCTTTGATTCATCTTAAGATGGTGTAGTAGTGGCGTCTTATGCAATGAACTACTAATCTACTTAAAAATTGAAAGTTATCAAATTGTTGTGGATGGAAGTCCAACGATCTTCTACTTGTCTTCTTTAATCTTATTTGTTCTGTTTTTTCACATATCATTGACTGCTTTATTTGTTTTCTGTTTAATCTGATTTCATACTTGAGTATGCCCTTATTTGAAATATGTCCTACCAAAGAGAAAAGGTTGCACAACTATGTTAAGATTTTACGATTTTCCTTTCAGTTTATAAATGCAATGTGTATGAAACTATTCAAGTAGCTTATAATAGAGATATCTATGTTAATCCGCCACTTTATGTTACAAACAAAGAAGAAAATTTGGTTTGCTGGTCTGAAATCTAGTTCCCGAATCCCTCCATGTTTGCTTTTTGTGTTTATTTGTTTTCGATGAATATCTGCATGACGAATTTGTTGTTATCCTGTTTCTTTCAGGATATACTCATGCTCTGTTAATTTTCCACTCATTGGTTATGCATATTGAAGACAAGTTTCCCGGTGTTATATTAAATTTCTATCAAAAGTTTCTTCTGAACTCCTGAGTTTCCAGCTAAAGCAGATGGATATTAAGAGGCTTTTGCTTTTGTTAATTCCAAAGTTTTGCTATGGATTTTTACTGGAAGATCATTTAAAAGTTCTTTTCGTTTATTAACTCCAGAATTCTGGGTGCACTTGTTACTTAAACTTCAGCTAGTTTTATAAGTGTTTCTATCTGCTATCTTCACTTCCATTTCTTGTCCCTCCCAATAATCATTGTGGAATGCTTCTGTTCATTCTCACAACACATTATGAATTTTACTGTTAGTATGTTACTGATACTTGGATTTCTCCTCTATAAGACAATGTTTACGAGCTGCAAATTATGCTTGAATCAGGAAGGATTGTTGAGCTGCTAGATGCTTTAGAAGCTATGGCCAAAGATGGCCAACCAATTCCACCTCGAGCGATGATATTGAGCAGAAAGTATCGAACATTAGTTAGCTCATGGATTGAACCTTTACAGGAGGAAACTGAACTTGGATATGAAATTGATTACATTGCTAGGTATGCCTTGGTATTGATTTATAAAAAACAGTTGCTTTATTTTCGTTATTAATTTCTTTACTATTTGACAGTAGCATACTTTGAACAAGATCTGGCACTGCAATTCTTGAAAATTTGCTTCTTGTTTTCAGCACATTATAAAAGTTTAAAGCTCTTATCTTTCAGATAATTTGTTAGAAAATTCTGCACTGGAGAATTTTAAATTTTATCTCAGCCATCTATCTCCGTAACATAAATCAGGTACGTTGCAGAGGGTGGGCTTACTGGTGAGCGCAAGCGGTGGGTACCTCGAAGGGGAAAAACCCCTTTAGATCCTGATGCTGCTGGATTCATATATTCGAATCCCATAGAGACCTCTTTCAAGCAAAGATGTCTCGAAGAATGGAAGAAATATCATCGAAAAGTCCTGAGGATCTTACAAAATGAAGGCATTTCGGTTTTGGGAGATGTATCTGAGTCTGATTATTTTAGCATAGAGGAAAGATTGAAAAAAATTATCAAGGGTCCTGGTCAGAATGTTCTAAAACCTAAGGCAGCTAGTAAAATGACAGTTTCTGAATTGAGGGAAGAACTGGAAGCTCAAGATTTACCTACTGATGGAACTAGAAATATTCTTTACCAACGTGTACAGAAAGCTAGGAGAATCAACCGTTCTCGTGGTCGACCCCTATGGGTTCCTCCTGTGGAGGAGGAGGAAGAAGAGGTCTCTCTATCTCTCTCTCACTCTCGCTTTCCTTTCACTTTAGATAATTATTTCTCTTTCAAATACACATCCACATGCGTGTGAGCATGCACATGTACACCCTTACATGAACAGCAAGACATATTTATGTTCTGAAATACTTGTACCTGGAGTTCTTGTACTGATTCACTTTATGATGTCCCAAACTACATGCTGTCTGTTTCGTAGGTTGATGAAGAATTGGATGAACTAATTTCAAGGATAAAGTTGCAAGAAGGAAATACAGAGTTTTGGAAGCGCCGCTTTCTCGGGGAGGGCTTGAATGGTGACCGTGTCAAGCCCATGGATGCAGGTAAATTAGAAGTTGTGGATGTGGCGGATGATGTTGATGATGAAGATGATACTGGGAAAGAAGCTGAAGATGAGGAAGCTGATGAAGAGGAAGAAGTGGAACCAGAACCAACTGAGAGCCCAGATGGAGAAGTAGTTAAGGCCAAAGAAGTGGAGGCTAAGAAACCTCTTCAAATGATTGGAGTTCAATTGTTGAAAGATTCTGATCAAACAGCTAGGAGATCCAAAAGATCAAGAAGGAGAGCTGCCCGAGTATCAGTGGAGGTATGGGAATTTATCTCATATCATTTTCGTCAATATATGGGAATTTATCTCATATCATTTTCGTCAATTGATTCCTAGTTCTGAGTCATCTTACTTTGTTATGTTGTATACTCTAGGCTTTCTTATCAATAGAAGTCTAAAACACGTTATATCCTAGTAATCTTTTTCTTAACAAGAAAATTTGTGAATGCCACATACAGTGCTTGGTTTAGTTACACGTTTAAACAAATAATTATTGGGCAATCTGGTTCACTTAATGGCGATAACAATGACATTGACATTATGTGTATGGATATTTAGGATGATGACGATGATGACTGGTTTCCTGAAGATTTAATTGAGGCATTTAAGGAGCTGAGAGAAAGGAAAGTTTTTGATGTAGATGATATGTATACGATAGCTGATGTTTGGGGCTGGACATGGGAGAAAGAACTAAAGAACAGGCGTCCACAGAGATGGTCACAAGAATGGGAAGTTGATTTGACAATTAAAGTATTGCTGAAGGCAAGTTGCTATACCTTTCTTGTTTCTTTTCAGGCTTGTGAACTCGATAATGCTTTCCCATTGTGTACTAAATTGTGGTTGGTATGGACCTTTTCACACATGGTGAATCTAATATTGTATGTTGGGGTTATGGTTTCTGTTGTCACATACAGGCTCAATGATATTCTAAATTTTGTTTCAGGTCATAGATTTGGGGGGAACACCTACAATCGGTGATTGTGCCATGATACTGCGTGCTGCTATAAGGGCCCCTATGCCTTCAACCTTTTTGAAGATATTGCAGACCACACATAGCCTTGGCTATAAATATGGGAGGTAAGGTTCTGTAACTTATATGCTAAAATAAAAAAGGCGGCCGTCGCGTAAGCTCCCACCTAATATTGTAATTGTAGAAGCTTGTTGTAAACTGAAGCTTGAGTTTGCTATAAACTTGTGCTGTTTCGAAGTATTCGCTTATGTAAACTAATCAGTGTCTTTCACTGCAGTCCTCTGTATGATGAAGTAATCTCTTTGTGCCTCGACCTTGGGGAATTAGATGCTGCAATTGCAATAGTGGCAGACCTGGAGACTACCGGAATAACAGTCCCAGACCAAACCCTGGACCGGGTGATTTCTGCTAGACAAGAGTTCGACAACACTGTTGATGAGACATCATCATAGCTGCAACTGCAAATTCATGAATTGCTTCTGTGCACTCAAATTGTAAGTTACAAACTGTGAAGCTTCATAGAGTCTTTTTGTATAGGTGCAAGTGGTTCACATTTTCACCTACATGTTTATTTCATCAAATCTCACTCTAGGCAGTGTCCAGATCGTTACCCCACACCCGGAATGTGGTTGCGCCTTAAGGCATCAAAATCTGGGATTGTGTTTGCACTTGAGCATCAGGAAAATGTACACGAAAACTAGGATGCGGATGCGACGTGTAATGAACTGGGAAAACAGTAAATAGATGATTGGACTTGTTTGGTGAGGAGCTGATAAGCACCTTTTTAGCTGATTAACCCATTTTAGCTTGTTAACTTTATAAAAAAACTATTAGGGTTGTTTGGTTATCAACCAATTCAACCAGCTTATTTTTGGACAAGTTCCTCCGTAGGAGTTTTTCAAGCAATCAGCTGAAATTTTGTTTGTTTAATGTCGATTTTGTCCTTTTCTTTCTAGCCTTTTAGGTAATTTAATATTGGTCCTTCAATTTTTGATATTTAATAATTTAGTTCTATATTAAAAAATGCAATATTATGTGATATATATATTATTTTTTTATTTCTTAAGCAAAAGGCTAGTAACCTAAATTGAAACGTATTATATTTCAAATCTAAACTTAATGTTAACTTATTTTGATTTTAGAAAATTTGATATGATAATTTATTTATAATATAAATAATATTAAAATAAATCATATTAAATATAAAAAACTTAATAGTTTAATTAATTGAATCAATTATAACATAATAATAATATCTACGTATTTTTTTCTTTGTACCTTACATCTTTGTTGTTATGTCACATATGTATGTGAGCTTATTGGAAACAGTTTCTCTATAATGTAAGGGTAAGGTTACGTACTATCAGACTCCTTCAGATCTTATTTTAGTGTGGGATTTCGGGATATGATGATGACGACGACGATGAATAATAATAATAATATTAATTGTTCTATCTTTTTTATTAAAATTATAAACTTAATTTTTGTAGAATTATATATCTAAAATTTAAATTCTTATAAAAATATTTAATAAAATGCTAAGATATATAATATTTATATCTTTATATTTTTGTAAGTTATATCTTATAAGTTATTTTATATATAAATAGTTAATACTAAAAAGTTAATTTTATCAAATAGTTAATACAATTTGTTGATCAAATTAGCTAATAAAATAAGCTAATCAAATCAATTTTGTTATGCCGCTTGGATTTGCAGCTCTGTATTTCTTCCTTTGTTTTACAACCTAAGGGATACGTTGTCCACGTAATTCTAATGATCAAGTTAATAACGGGTCTTTCTGGATTAGCCTTACTGCTCTCACGACGACGGTAAAATCATTATATCAGTGTCCAAAAAATTGGATCAATATTTGTAGTACTGAAGTTAGTATCGGATAATTGCATTGTTTTAAATAATAAAATAATCACTTAATTTTACTGGTATTTTTAGTAGGGTCAGATCAGACCCATTTTCCTTTCCATAACGATACATAACCTTTGCGTTCGAGATTTGTGCCACGGATCCGAATGATTTAGAGTTTGCTTCGGCATAAGTCTGATTCCCATGTGAGCATTTTTTAATAATTAAGGATGACAATCAATTCATATTTTTCTCCGATTTTAGTGTATTTAAAATTAAATAATATTTTTAATTGTTTAATAAAAATAAGATTATTGAAATCAATTGAATTCTTAATTCATTAAATACATTCTGAGTGGTACGAATACATACAATAAAACATTACCTTTGCTTTGCAGATCTTACTCATTAACTTCAGGTATCAATCACTATTAAGTCACAAAACGAAAAAAGATTTCAAGTTGTTGCAACAGCTCAAATATGTTCTACCTTCATTCTAACAACGAACTTTAGATCTTTCTTCGTTTTGTGAATAAATAGTGATCGATATTGGAAGCCTATGGGTAGGATAAAGTGTAAAGAAATGTTTTATAAAATACTACAAACTCCATCTAGAGATGAATAGTGGTGGCTGGAAAGAGAAAGTTTAGATTTTTGTTCAATATTACTCTGTTTTATTTTGTTTCATGAAATTTCTCCATTTATTTTGTGGAATTTACATGAAATAAATAGCTAAGATTTATTAGACACAATAAGACATTATAATATTGAATAGAAGATCTGATTTCTAAAGAAGCTCCACCTCTTTTCCATTGTTTCCCTTCAATAACTGACACGTCTTTATTCGTCAACTTTAGATTACCATCTTTAACCACGTCCCTCGTCCTTTGTGATACTTCTTACATTCCTCACTCCTCACTACAAGAAAATTGACTATTACCGACGGATTATTCCGTCGGTGAATTGAACATTTCCGTTGGCAATGTGACTTACCGACGGAACGGGACGAAAGTAGAAACCGTCGGTATATAGGCTGTCGCTATTGTATACCGACGGTTTATAAACCGTCGGTATA
>JANVCL010000003.1:23107636-23117974 GCA_026546855.1 Erythroxylum incrassatum | reverse complement strand
GCGATTAATGGTCCGTCGGTAAAATACCGTCGCTAAATAGGATTTTTCTTGTAGTGCCTTCCACTCCTCTTTTCAGTTTTCTCCCCTTTCTCAGCTCTCATTTAATCTACCATTCCACCCGTTGAACACTCTTCTTTATCCTTGCTCTATTTTCTCTCCTTGTCGCTACTTTGTTTGAGCGTCACTTTTGTCTCTCTATCTTTTTTTTCCGGTTGCTTTTGTTTAAGCTTATCCTTACGATTTTTGGGCAACAAACTTTCTATACTTCCCCTACAAAAGCTGTTTACTTCTTTTTTATTTATTTATTTTTTTATTACATTAGGTATCCCGGCTTAGCTAGACTAATCATAAGCTCTTACGACCTCACCCCAAGAACTTAGAGGGTGTAAATCTGGAACCCCAAGATCTCTCAGGTTCCTACGTAGCCTGTATACTTCTGCGTACAAAGAATCTTCACATACTTGATTGGTCAACTGATGATTGATTACTGGCTCCCCCTGCTCAGCATCAGGTTCCCATCAGCCCTTGAATGCCCTAGTAGCTCCAACCCCCACACTGCCGCTGGAAGCGAGACGCTCGTAATTGATCCGATCAAGAAGTTGTGTCCAGAGAGTTAGAGGATCATCAATAAGAACATATCTATTTCTCTTTCATTGACGTGACTCGAATTCAAGACCTCTTAAAAAGAAGAGTCTTGCTTTAATATGACTTCTTGTAATAGTGGCATGTACACTTTCCTTTCTCTTGTTGATTTTTCTTCTATGAAAATTTTATATGATGAAATGAAAATAAAATATTTTAATAAATTAATTTTGTCTTTCATATATATATATATATATTATTAATGGTAAAAGTATAACTAAACTAATAATAACAATGAAATAAATTATTTATGCCCAAAAAAAGGCTCCTGTAGTGTAGCCATCTTAAGACCAATCTTTGAGTGGGAACCATGTTTTTGCATGATAGTGAGGCTAGACTTGGCTTTGAAGTCAGCATAATAAAGGTTGGGAAATTGAGTGGGCACGGGATTATTATTATTATTATTACGTAACGGTACCTGTAGCTGGTTGTTATCTGTAGGATCCACAAGTCAGCAAGCCCTACCAAACCCTACCCTACCCACCCCTCTTCAATTTGCTTTACTAAATTGATATCAAATGGGATCGTTCTGGAAAAATGTCATGGTCATGGAAAAATGCCATGTTACTGTTGTGTGAATTCTAAGGCAAGCCAAGTATAACCTTTAATTTTTCATTTTTGTGGATCTTTTAATTGAAGACAATTTACTTTTTTGTGTATTTGCATGAAAATTTTATTTTAATAGTTAATCAAAATTTTTAGAAACATTTGATACAATAAAAAATCTTGATATTTATATTTATTTGTTTTGGTACATGATAATAATAATTTGTAAGTTAAATATTTAAGGATTTTCAATGAACCGGAACCCTAAAGTTAGTGAATTTGTGCAAATTAGATTTATTAACAACAATAATAATAATAATAAATTATTTAGAAAATTTTTAATATATTAAAATAAAAATAAAAATAAAAATAAAATTAAGTTTAGTGGATCTATCAATGGCATTGCGGCGTAATACAATGGAATTAAACATGTTCAGTTTCATAGAACGGAGATCAGAGTAATACGGGTTTCAGACAATAGTCCGAGTCCTACCCACGTAAAGCCATTTTTATATTTTTTAAAAAGATCAAGTTCTCTGATTAGCAGACAATAGCCGATGTTTTTGGTTTCACTCCAGCACTAAGGCTCTGACAGACAGACAGCTCCTCCGTGAACATTGAAGACAAAGGCCTCCATGGCAGTTCCCGTGGAAGAAGCCATTGCAGCTCTCTCCACATTCTCTCTTGAGGTGCCCTTTCTTTGTTTCCTTTTCTACTGAAATAACTTAGGAAAGTTCTGCGCAGTTTGGGTTCAATTTAGACCGTTTTGGTGATTTATTTCGTTAGATTTTGGAACGATGTCGCTGTTCACGATCATCTTCAGGAGTCTGAATCTTATCCCACTTCAGATTTCTTTTTTTTCTTTCTTGTGCGGAATTCTCTACTGGATGTTTCTTAGTTTGGCATTTATTTTCTGGGGCTGTTTTGAAAAAAGATCTCCTTTTCTTCTTGATAATGTTCTTCTTTTTGTGAAAGGATGAGCAACCAGAGGTGCAAGGACCGGCCTTTCTGGTGTCGACTGATAGAGGGGCAACCAACAGTCCAGTTGGTATGCTGTGTGATTGTTATATTCTTCTTTTTCCTTTTAACATAAACAGGTAGTATTTTCGGGCTGCTAATCTAAACCAAAGAAGTTGACTTTCATTTCCTTTCCTTGTTCTACATCATCCGAAATCTGTTGTACATTATTTTTCATTTCTTTATAAACTTGAAAGGACTAGTTTTTCCTTTTCATCATATTTTCTGGAACCTGCGTTTCTATTTTCCTCGGAAATCCACTTGGAAGACTTGTATTCCATTTGAAGTTACATTTTGCACTTGGGTGGCATAATGAACGAGA
Source organism: Erythroxylum incrassatum (assembly GCA_026546855.1). Classification (NCBI taxonomy): domain Eukaryota; kingdom Viridiplantae; phylum Streptophyta; class Magnoliopsida; order Malpighiales; family Erythroxylaceae; genus Erythroxylum; species Erythroxylum incrassatum. The sequence goes on along the minus strand of JANVCL010000003.1, from coordinate 23,115,447 downwards.
GGTTAAAGGAGGGAGTCAATTTGACTGATAATATTTACTAATTTTACCCTCTTCTACTCTATTCGCTCAACACATACACATGTACCTACACTCAAACTTATAAACATTTCAGATAGTGTCCCATTTGATAAATGGAATTTACTTATTATGTAGAATATACCGATGTTTCTGCATACCGCTTGTCACTATCGGAAGACACAAAAGCTCTCAATCAGCTGGTATGCATTTGCTTCTTAATTCATTATTTTTTTTCAAACAGACAACATCATTACTTTCTATATATGAACTAATTACTTAAACACTCCTTAGTGATTATACAACTTGAATACTGGCCCTCAGATATTTTTTCTCTACTCCAGTCTATTTCAGTCTCTTCCCTCTATGACTATTCATTTGATATTTTCCCAATGGCCAATTCTGCAGAATGCGCTCATCCAAGAGGGAAAGGAGATGGCTTCCGTGCTTTATACTTATCGCAGTTGTGTTAAAGCTCTTCCTCAGGTGTATTTTTGTGTTATTTGATATTTACAACACTACTGATAACGTGATTTCAAAGTTGGAAATTAATCCAGGAACTTTCTTCTTCTCTTAGATGTCTTTGATTATAAGTTAATGTGACTTTCTTATCTGTTCATCTAGATGCTAGCAGGTCAGCAGACTCCTCATATTTTCCTCTGACCGAGGATACCTTTCGGCATCTTTTTTTGTTTTGGTAGTTTTGCCAACATTATCTATTTGAAAAACACATTTTTGTATACTAAATAGCTTATTCCTCATTGACACATTTGGACTAGGTTGTGAATAAGTTTGACAAATATGATAAACATCTGAAATATCCTTCATAAAATATGCTAAAATATCAAATTAAAGAAAATTTGGATTAGATTGATAATGAGTACAAATGATCAACAGATAGAAGTTTTATGGACAATCAATATTGGCTTATCACACTAGCAATTTGTAGTTGAGAAATTGGTCCTGCTAAGCTAAAGAAAAGTTATGAAGGCATATCTTGAGCACAAGTGGAGTATCAGCCTGGAAAATACTCGCATTTGTATTTAAGCTTTGTTAATCAAGCTTCATTTGCCTTGAAATGTGGACAAGCAGAATGAATAAAGTGCAAGCATTGAGTTTAAATAAAGATTGATATGATGATATACTGCTCGGACCTTCAATGGTTCACATTCTTTTATGCGTGTTGGATTTGATGCACTCTTACTTACACAGCTATGCTCCTATATACAAGCATTTAACTCTCAAGTTCTGTCCGAGAATAGATCTTATATAGATAGTCCTGTACATACAGCATTTAAACCAAATTTCCTAGGATGATTTAATGTGTTAAATAATTAGTAATGGAACTTTTGGAAAAGGAAAATGGAAGTTTCATATGCTGTGTGTTAGAGTGCAATAATGAAGTCTTGGGTCTTACTCTTAGCTTCGGCTATCGGGTCAAAGTAGTTCCTTGACATGGTAGTAAAGGCTTTATGACGTTGTATTACTTAGCTTCTCTCAAATTGAATATCAGCAATGCTTTTTCCAGCAGCCCAACGGTTTTCTGTGAGAGGGCGTCTAGGAGTTAGTAAGATAAACCTTAGCCATAATTGATACTTTTGGGTTGATCAAATTTCTTGAAATTATCCCATTTTGTGTATGAGTGAAGTGCCAGTTAAGCTTCAGCAGCTTTAGATTAGTAAAATCAATTCATGGATGAGTGAAGTACTATCGAATAAAATTACAGAATAAAAATCTGTATTTTCATGGTTGTCCAGTCTGTTTTGATGGGGCATACGCATATCTTATACTTTTTGTTATGTAGCTTCCTGATTCTATGAAGCACAGTCAAGCTGACTTGTACTTGGAAACATATCAAGTTTTGGACTTGGAGATGAGTCGTTTGCGTGAAATTCAGCGATGGCAATCATCAGCTTCTTCAAAAGTAAATCTTCTTTCTTTAATATTTCAAGTCTCACTTATAGCTGCACAATTTTTATGTACTCATAACCATTGTTATTGCAGCTGGCAGCTGATATGCAACGATTTTCTAGGCCTGAGAGACGCATTAATGGCCCTACAATTACTCATCTCTGGTTTGTGCTAGCTTTTTTCCTTTCCCATTTCATTCCCTTAAGCCAATCATAATGTTTTTCTACTCGTTTTTTATATATTTAAGTTTTGAAATTGATCTCACTAATGTGAAAAGAATGTCATTTGTAAGAGATCATAAGATTAGTAATTGATACTTGTTTCCTTACTTTAATCTTTGTTCCAGGTCAATGTTGAAGTTGCTTGATGTTCTGGTACAACTTGATCATCTTAAAAATGCTAAAGCTAGCATACCTAATGACTTTTCTTGGTATAAGAGGTATTTTAACTTTCAATTTCCTAATACAGCTATTGACGCAAAGTCCATAAACAACTACATCTATCTCATTACATAGTACATGAGGTCCCTATTTTGGAGAGGATAATCTACATATTTGGTGATAGTATCTCTTGTGATATAGAATAATATCATCATTATTAAGAAATACTCTAGTAATTTTGATTATGGTAAATCAAAGAATAATTTTAACAAATTCTTGAAAAGTTCTAACATGCATGTTAGAACTATCAGCTTTTTACCCAGCTCATTTTGCCTGTTTGATGTTGTGTATCTAGCTTCTTTCCTTTCTGTCTAGTTCTCTACACTTTTTTTCAAAGTACTAATACTATTGACTCCTCCATGCTTCTAGAACCTTGTCATTAACTTTTCAAATCTTTCGATTGTTATTTGCTCAATTTCTTTAAGCTATTAATTTGATTCTCTTATACTTCTACCCATTTGTTAGAACATTCACACAAGTCAGTGTTCATTGGCAAGATATTGATTCAATGAGAGAAGAGTTGGATGATTTGCAGGTGTGTGATTGAGGTTTTTTTTTTAATAATATGAATAACATTTTAGTGTCATGTATTTTTCAACTGTCTTTTCTCCACATCAATTTTCTTTCTGTTTGATTAAGTGTCATTTTGTGTGGGACATTATTTTTATTTGACATATGCTCTTCTGTAACTAAATTGTTCTGCAGATCTTCTTAAGCACAAGATGGGCGATCTTATTGAACTTACATGTTGAGATGTTTCGTGTGAACAAGTATCCTGATTTTTTATATTAGATCATTTACATTCATGTAGAAAAACTAGTGTGCTTTCACAAACACCCCCCCCCCCTTCCCCCCCTTTTTCTGGCTATCAAATATTGCCTTGCATACAAAAGGCTGTCTTCTCACTTGAAAAAGCAATCCACCGTTGGGAAATTAGAATATAACATGTCTGATGGAAGTTTGCAGCTGAAATCTAAGCAGTAAAGTGCATTTCGTAAACATGAGAAATGAATAAAAACAGATGAATGCACTGCTGAGAGTAAAATATGAGGGCAGTATTTGGGATGGTCATATTGAAATCTAAGCAGCGGCTAAGAGAAGAGTAGGCTTAACTAAGTTGTCCGGAGGTGTGTTGCATTATTTGTGTTGACATAATGCCTTTGCTTTTTAATGGAAGCTTCAGTTGATGTTTCTTTACTTTCATTTCCATTGGAGGTCCTTGACACAAACCAGTGTAGAAGACATTCTTCAGGTTCTCATAGTTTTTACTGTTGAATCTTTGGAGCTGGATTTTGCACTTCTATTTCCTGAAAGGCACATTCTTTTGCGAGTGTTACCTGTTCTTGTTGTCTTAGCAACATCATCAGAAAAGGATAGTGAATCACTGTACAAGAGGGTCAAAATCAACAGATTAATCAATATTTTTAAGGTTTGGAGATTTTTGTATTCTTGTCTTTTATAGTTTTCTAAAGTTGGCTCTAAAATTGCATACATATATCCTTTGGTGGCAGAATGATCCTGTGATTCCTGCATTTCCAGATCTTCATCTTTCCCCTGCTGCAATTATGAAGGAATTGTCTGTTTACTTTCAAAAGTTCTCTTCACAAACTCGTCTTCTCACCTTGCCATCACCTCATGAACTTCCACCCAAGGAAGCACAAGAATATCCTTATATTAATCTTCCTTTTGTTTATGTATTTCATAAATGACACGGAAGAGTGCATCCTTTTTATCCTTGAAACTTTTACTAGATCCTTCACAAATGAAAAAGTACTTTTATCTGGTTGGATTGCTTTATCTCGTTCTTGTTTTATAATTATCGTTGGCAATATCCATTGGAACAATCATCTTCTTATGCTTCCTTTTGATTTTTCTAGATTTGTTATTATCATAGCTACAGTGTGCTCACAAAATTTCCTATGTTCCCTACCTTGCTCACTTATTGCAATTATTTTTCCCTGATCTTTCTTGTCTTGTTTCAATATAGGATCTAGGTATGCAATGTTACTGTTGTATAAATGTGACTTATATTGTTTGATCAGTCATTCCAAGTGGTTCCCATTGATATAATGGCACTGTTTGCACATTTACCGGACACATCCTGAATGCTGTATTGAGTCTTTGTTTGTTATTACCACTATGGGACTTTTTGCAGCTTTTGGTTGCCTATTATCTACCATGAAATTTTGGTAAAGCTTTTTAATATTCACCTTCCATGCACTTAAATCCTTTTCCTGATGACACTAATATACTTGAATGTGAGGTTTTCTGTATGAATGGTTTTGATGGATATGCGCACTATAAGCAGCTGTTCACGGAGGAAAAGTTTTTGAATCTTCACTCTTCTTCTAGCTTAATGATTACATCAAGATAATTAACTATGAATTATCGAACAATGAATAATAATGAGAATGAAAGGGGTTCTCTTCTTTGGGTTCTTTATGAAAGTCTGTAGATATGAATGCACAACTTTTGTCTGTTTTGTTGTCATTGAAGCCTTAACATATCATAGTTATCAGAGACATTATCTGATTATCAATCACATAGGAGCTATCCGTGCTGAGCATGATGATTTTGCACTTCGATTTGCTTCATCCTTGAATCAGGTGCTGCACCAATTTCTTTACAAGATTTCTAACAATATTTTATTGGCGTATTTATTTTATTGCCTTTTGAACTCATTTAAACAGATGTTATTGCTCAAGTCACTGGATGGCATAGATATAGAGTGGTGTAAGGAAATCAAGGGAAGCATGTATGACATGGTTGTTGAAGGTTTTCAACTTTTAAGCAAATGGACTGCACGCATTTGGGAACAATGTGCCTGGAAATTTTCACGACCTTGCAAAGATGGAGTACCTTTAGAATCAAATGGAACATCATCTTTATCTGATTATGAAAAGGTTTTATCCTATGTATTCGTATTTTTTTTGGTTATGTTGTCTATACATTTAAAACCCAATACCTTTCCAAGGTTGGATTTTGCTTTTCTTTGAAGGACAAACTAAAATGTTTATATGTAAAGCTGCCTGAATAGATTGCATAATAAATTGCCTTTTGTTAGCTTACACGTACACTATAGCTGTGATGTTCCTTGAATGACTGGATATTTAACTAAATTCTCTTGTAGGTGGTGCGATATAATTATAGCTCTGAAGAAAGGAAAGCACTGGTTGAACTTGTTGGCTACATAAAGAGTGTTGGATCAATGATGCATCGTTGTGACACATTGGTAGCTGATGCCTTGTGGGAAACAATTCATGCTGAGGTCCAAGATTTTGTGCAAAACACTTTAGCCACTATGCTGAGGACTACCTTTAGGAAGAAGAAGGACCTTTCAAGGTAAACTTTAAGTTTGAAAGGTTAGATCTTTAGTCAGACTCCACTACTTCTGTTGCACAGAAATATTTTCATATTGGAATAAAAGAAGTGATGATATCTGTTACCAATTATGTCTATAATTAAGGCATTACCATTATTCTTCTAGGAACGAACTTTAGGAAGAAGGAGGACCTTCCAAGGTAAACTTTAAGTTTAAAATATTGGATCTTTTGTCAGACTCTTGCACAAAAAATATTTTCATATCGGAATAAGAAAAACCTATGATATTTGTTAATTATATCTATGATTAAAGCATTATGGTTATTCTTTTAATAATCTGGAGGGGCTATAATGTTGTTATCCTTGTAATTAAGGATTGGTTTATTTTGAACATCAGTGGAGATTTCTTTTCTGCAACAACTAAACTAAAATATCTTTCTTGATTTGGTTCAATGGGGAAGGGGAAGGCAATCACTGGTTGTGCAGCCTAATTTGCCCATTCCGTGAATCCTTAATTTTGTTATTTCCTTGGATAGTTATAAATTTACCTTGCTTGACTTGAGATCCTTTGGTGTTATGTCCAAATCACACAATCCTAGAATTCCAGTGTCTTCTCACTATCCAAACCAGCACCTTCTGCATGCATTTACAAACCTTTTTATAAGCTGTCCTCTATCTTTTATCAGTTTTAACTGCATACTTTTAGAAGTTAAATGTGCCATACTAACAAGGACGGGCATAAAATATTCTAAAATTGATAGGGTTGGCAATGGGCCAGTCTGACACAAAGCTCGATCAGGCTCGGGCTTTTTGGGCCAAATTTCAGTTGAGCTCGGTCAGGATGGGTCGGGGTCCCCCAAGTTTGAAGCTCAAATTTGTACCTAACCTAACCTAACCCAAAGCTTGATCAAATCAGGCTTTTCTTATTGATTTTATGCTGGGCCTGGCTTGGGCTTTGACTTTTTTGCCAAGCCTACCTAAAAACAGGAAGTTTAAGAGCTAAAGCCATGAACAACTAGTGATTGCTCTTTTGTGTTTGAAAAAAAAGATCATTCTAAGGTGATGTGGTTAGTCAATACAATTAAGAAAGTGCTCCTTCCATATTAATTACTCTGAGTGTGTCAAATTACTTAAGCATTAAAGTAAAAATTGCTAACTTTCAGGATTCTTTCTGATATGCGGACTCTCTCAGCTGACTGGATGGCAAACACAAACAAGGCAGATTCAGAGTTACAGTCACTTGGTGGTGAAGAAGGCAGGGGGAACTTCTTTTATCCAAGGCCGGTTGCACCAACAGCTGCACAGGTTTTTTTTTCCACTATTTGTTGCGCTTTTAACCCTTATCCACACTCTTCATCTCTCTCTAGCACACACATATGTAACACAAACAATTGTAGAATTATCGTTCTTTGCACGAACACTGTAAAATTGATTGGAAAAATCTTTCTGCTTATACCTATTTAGCACCTACCACTAAGTGATCTAGTTTTGGAATCACACCATTAATGCATTAAAAGAAGTGCTAATAGGAGAGGCTTAAGATTGTATACTATTTACTAAAGGTCAGAAAGATTAGGAAAGAATTGCTTTGTCTTCTTTGTTCAATTTATTATCCTTATGAGTGGTATAATAAGTATTCTTAATTAATATGATTCTATTATTGTTTTGGAAGTTTAATGGGTTTTCCTATTTCACTAGGATTGTGTATCTAGAACTTTTCAATATATATAATCAATCTTTCAATGAAGGAAGCTTGAATTTTCTCTACAAAATTTGAGTTTTCAATTAGAAGGTGTTACTCTTTCTTCTAACAGTGATTATGAGACTTAGAAGTGATTCCTAGTTTCTTACGTTAAGAGTGATTCCTAGAAGTACCCATTGCTTTTTTACTTCACAAAAATTCTACCCAAACTTGAAATTCCAGCAATATATTGATGTAGGATGAATAAAAGAGATCCAAATTAGTAGCTAGAAGTCACAAAAATTGTAAAATTTTGGTTACTTGTTGGTTTCTTTGTCTTGGATCTCTCGTTAGGCGTTGATTCCTTGTGGAAATACTGAACAGTTGTAATCCTTTTTTCTCTTATTCATCTGTACACAATTACATGTATATATAGAAATAGA
>JANVCL010000003.1:23087038-23107536 GCA_026546855.1 Erythroxylum incrassatum | reverse complement strand
ATATCAGATCTGATACATGAGATCTGATCTGATATTATTGACTTTTAGGAGTCAATAATATCTTAGGAAATATTCAGAATATTTCCCAACATTCCTTAATCCCACTTGCTATTGGTTAATTTCAGCCTCTTCCTCTTGGATTTCATTTTCTTCACCCGCAACATCAAGTGTATCTTGCTGTTCAATGTTGTTTTTTGGACTAGCTCTTAGAGCACATTTTGATTGAACGTTGTTGAAGTCCAAATTGCTGATAATTTTCAGAACTATTTCATCTCGCTTTTGCTCACTGAGTAGTCTTCTATATTCCCTTTTGCTATGTGTAGCCATTGTAAAACAAAGTTCTAAGACCAAATTGATGTGGGATGAATGGAAGAGATACCAAGTTAGCAGTTAGAACTCACAACATTTATAAGATTTTGGCTGCTGGAATATCAGGCTTGGAATATCCGTTTAGGTTGCTGGAATTTTAGGTTTGATATGACTGGATTTTGAAGTTTGGTATGGCTGGAATTTTAGGTTGTTGGTTGCTGGATATTCAGGCTTGCTTTATTGAAGGGTTGAGTACACATATATACAGAAGTTTTTTATGTTTTTCTCGAAAATTAACAGATTTCATTATATAAATATATATACAGTCTAGAGTACAAAAAGCTAGAATTATCCAAAAGATCTAGATTATGGAGAGTTATGGTTCCCAGTTACTGTCTATATCTTGAAATCAAAGGGACACTTGTGACCATATAAACCTGTATTACTCCAATCCCCATCTGCTCTTCATGCTGCTTGTCAAATTTGTAGCTATTCAGCTTGCTAACATGGTGATAAACCCAAGACAACTCAGAATAAATTTATATATATATATATACACATATGATGTTAGTTACGGGGAGGGGGCTGACAACCTCATGATTGGTTGTTAGCTAACCGAATCTGTTATTCCTAACAGATTCTTAGTATAAATAAGCCATAGACATGAGGAGAAAGCATTCATTGCGTATACTGTTGAGTGTGTGAGCCCTAGGCTGGAGGTGCTGGTCCTCGAAACCAGATTATCATTTGTATTCGTTTACTGAAATCTATAGCAAATACCTATTTTGTCATACCTGTTTTCTGGAACCTATCACATGGCCAATCTGTAGTGGAGGAAAATGTCCTGAAAAACCAGCTCTCTGCTTCTACTTTCTTGTTTGAAAACTCTGCAAGTATGCTCTTTCCATATGTAGTACACTAAGGCTGCCTAACTTAATATGATTGCTTTGAGATCAGCTGCATTATGTACTCTAAGTTTCCCCAGCCAAGTAATAGTTTCACTCCATGAATCCATTGGTTTGTCCATGTTGAGAATAAGCTGTATCCGGCCCAGAGTTGTATGGTAAACCTGCATCTAATCATCAGTTGTTCCATGTTCTCCAGTTTAGTATTACATAATTCACAGTTCAAAGTGTTAATGGAGAACTTGATCTTATCTCTCGTGAGCAACCCTCCATTGCTCCCTATCCATAAAGATGAATGAGTGAGCTGGATTGATGTCACCATCCCATACTAAGGCTGCCCACTCCTGCCTTATGTTTTGTGTTGTTTGTAAAAGTGTTTTGCAGGCTTTTGTGCTGAACTTGAGTTATCTGCTAGCCACTGAATTTCATCTTGCTCTCTTTCCTAGCATCTTGGCAATTCTTCCATTATGAGGCTGACACTTCTATTATTATGGAAGGGCCAGATCCACTGATTATTACTGTGAATCAGAGCTTATTTGCTCTATATATCTTTCATTATAGACTGCAGTATATATATACATGCAAAGGGTTACAATATAGGATAGAAATCTGTACAGATATGGAAATATAATCCTACAGATATGGACATATAATCCTAGGATCCTACATATCTACAAGATACTGCTATCTAATTTAAATAAGCTGATTATGATCAGATCATAATATTATGAGATATGCATATCTTTGACTACAATTACTAATTATCATACTTACTTTATTTTCTGGATTCACCACCAATTTCAAGGGCTGTACCTCCTCTACCTTATATAGGGGACCTTTACAGTTCCATTTATCATACCAAAAAGACGTGCCTTTTCGATTCCCAATCCTGTGGAAGATTTTGCATCCATTGTCTTGTCTCTAGAATTTCCTTTAGAGTTCCTGACATGTCCTGCCTTGGAACCATTATCCTAGGAAAGGTATTCCCTACTAAGATATCCAAAATAAAATTGGACCCTACTCTACTGAGTAGGATTCTCTAATATTAAATAAGCTTAAGTCCTAAACAAACTAGACCACTATATCTATCTTATTATTACTCCTTAGCTAATAAATAAAACCTAGAATAAATTAAATTTAAGCCTTTTGTCCTTATTATCCCATGAACTCCCATTCTTCATTCTACCAAATTAAAGCTTGTGGTTGAGTGATTTTCCCTCCCTTATTTCTTTTATAAACTCTAAGCCCTTTTTCATAACATATACTAGCATTACAGACCTGACTTCAAAATTCAAGCAGCCTGCAGTTCCTAATTTCTGTGAGTTTTAGCAATTAGTTGATATCTTTCTGTTTGTAGATGGTGATGAAAAAGAAGTGCTTTGGCAATAGTAAGATGACCATTTTTCCTTTCCTTTCAGTCACACCATCTCGTTGTGGCGTATGAATACAAGATGACTCATGAATAATGCCTTACGAAAATATGATGACAAGGTGTGGTTAAGTAATATCTTGCATTATCAGATAGAAATCTCTTAATGCTGATACCAAACTGATTTTGCATCATACAATGAAAACTAGGGACAATGTTATTCACATATATTTTATTTTTTAACAAAAAATCCACGTCATTCTAGTGCAATTATTAATAAAAGATACAATGGGGTGGTATGTTCTCTGACAGTGCCGTTTGACATACTCAATACTCTTATGGGGTTAATTATTGTCCTTTAAAGATATACACTAGTACAGGGAAACGTTGCTAGTGTACAGTACAGCTCATTAAGCATGCACATTTTGGTTATAATAGCAAAATATGTATTTAGAGATTTTCATGCTATTGATTTTTTTTTAATGTGCATTAACAATGTTTGGTTTTTAGTTTGAGTAATGGTTAGACCAGTTTGAGCAAATTTCAAACCATTATGGCCCCCAGTATCAAATTAAAATCATAGGTTTGCTTATGAGAACAATTATGATCAATGGGTGTCTTAATGCAAGAATTCATCAATGCAACCATTCTTGCATTTCGTCAAATTCTTAGATGCAGAAATTGGAATTTAACTTGTAACAAAAATTTATATTGTACTTAGAATCCCACATGCACTTATATACAATATCTTCAATTTGTTGACTGTTTGTCAAATATGCAGTTTATGATTTTAACAGATGAGCTTTCAAGACTATGATTCAATCAATTCTTGCATACCTACATGTGGGAATGTGATTCTGAAATATTTTTACCCTTTGTATTCAGGTTCATTGCTTGCAATTCCTGATATATGAAGTTGTATCTGGTGGTAATCTTAGGAAACCTGGAGGGCTTTTTGGTAATAGTGGTTCTGAGATCCCAGTAAATGATTTGAAGCAGCTGGAGAACTTTTTCTACAAGCTTAGTTTCTTCCTGCATATATTGGACTATTCGGGTAAGTTTATTTACTAAACTGTTTTGTTCATACATTGAACTAACATCTGTTTTGCAATTTCATCATCAACTATGATGCAAGAGCAAATTAGATAGAAAAATGATCTGTTTTGGCTATCTTCACATTCATGCAAAATTTTTCGTAAAATAACATATCCACAAGAAACTTGTATTCCTTACTAACTCAATTACAGAGATCTGGTGTAACCTTAACCTGACTTTGGCATTTGTAGTCGGAAATCAGCTTATGGACATGACTAGTAACCTAAATATTGACACAACATGTGGTTTGTATACAAAGGATGCCATCTAATTACAGTAAGAGTGTTTACTAGATCAATGGAAATGACCATTTCTTTCAAATAATTGCTCCTAGTGTGCCGATTGGCTTCTCTATGAATGTATGCTAACTGCAGTGATTTCTTCGTTGTTTGTTAATCTACCTATCTTTTTCGAGTACAAGTGCCATTTCGGTGACAATCATGTGGTTTTCTGCATTTTTTGACTGCTCAATATGCTTACCGAATATCTAAGTTTCATTATTCCTGTTTTCTACAGGATCTGAGTCTTTGGTATCTGGTTATCTTATTGATGCCCTGTTCTTTAACAACTAATCCTAAATCTATTGACTGTCCATCTTGGCCAGTAGTACTGTATTCATGATCAAGATACTATATTTTCCTGAGTCTATATCATCCTGTCACCTCCCTGTTATTAGGTTTTGTTTAGTACTAGAATTATGTAATATCTTTCTCTCTGTCTCTCGCTACCTCTTTTTTTGTCTTGTGCCAAATCTTACATAATCATCACTGTGATGAAGTTTAACATTGGAGTAATCATGTTTGCAGTGACTATTGCTACTTTGACGGATCTAGGTTTCTTATGGTTTAGGGAGTTTTACTTGGAGTCTTCACGTGTTATTCAGGTAAAAGACATGAAATAATACTTAATTGTGTCTTATGTTTTTTCCTTCTGTACTTGTACTGATTGTTGGGTATAAGACTCACATATCTACTATTTGTTGTGGTTTGTGATAATTAATAAACTTGGAACTTTGATCATTTTTACTCTTTTGTTTCTGCCGGTCACTGAATGCTTTCCTCACTTGTGGGGAAATTTCTATTGACCTATGTGTAGTTTCCAATTGAATGCTCTCTTCCATGGATGCTGGTGGATCATGTGCTTGAGTCACAAAATGCAGGACTTCTTGAAAGTGTTCTGATGCCATTTGATATCTATAATGATTCAGCTCAGCAAGCTCTGGTTGTACTGAGGCAGCGTTTCCTCTATGATGAGATTGAGGCTGAGGTATGTTATTTTCAGCCTTGAGAAGGAATGTAAATTTTGACATTTCCTGCAGGAGGGCATAAATTTTATGTAGAGCTTCAAACAAGTAGTAGTCTCCATCTTAGTCCCAAATATATTTGTTGAAGATTTTACAGATGTATTATGTTTTAGTATTATTTTTTGTTTTGATATTATGTTGCATATCCTGTATAGAAATTTTTTGTACGTATATAGGAATATTTCCTAAAATATCCTGTCCCAGAATAGTTTGGGCATCTTATTGTAGAATACTATTAGCCTGTGTATTATTTTAGATTGTATTGTTTAATTATTATGAATAGATGGTGAAACTTAGTTAATGCTACTCTTACCCATGTGGTTTTTGTAGCACTTGTGGTCAACCATTTAAATCTTGTGTTTCCCTTCCGTTCTACTCTTTATGGTTCATGTTATTTTTACAATATCCTTCTCGAGGTGTCTTTTTGTTGAGTAGTTAGTTCCTTGAATTTGTATGGTCATCCACACCTTTTCTTTTATAATTTTCAATCTTTCATTGGTAAATGGATGCTGCATTGCACACCATCATTCAATTCTTAGCCTTTGAATTTGTCCCCTTAGTCCATTGACCTCTCAACCTCAACCTCAGCCTCAGTTTCTTTCTTTTTCTTTTCCACACAACATTGTGTAATTTGTAAAATTTCTCTGTAGCTTGTTTATTTATTTGAAGATTGACAAAATGCACATTTATGCTTCATACTTTTGCTTGATTCATGGATAATCTTAATGAACTTGTCAAATGTCAATAGCTTTGTGTATGCAAATCCATTTATACCTTGGCTAGCATTTTTCTCGAGATTAATTAAGTGATGCCTAAACATCAAAAACTTTTTTAATAGTTGTCATTTATTTTCTAAAAAAGTTGCTTGACTGAAATGTCTAAATCACAAAATCTTGTCATTCATGTAATCAAAGGGTAAGTAAAGATGAAATGCTATCTACTTAAATTTTATGTATAATAGCTATATTCTTGGAAATAAGGGATATTCTTTACTTTTGTAACAACTTGTTCATTCGTTTGCCTAACCATGGAAAATCTGACTATTGTTGATGTAGGTGGACTGTTGTTTCGATTTATTTGTTTCAAAACTCTGTGAGATAATTTTCACATATTACAAGAGCTGGGCTGCAAGGTATGTCTTTTGGCCACGGTGTTGTGCTAACTTTATTATCTAAGATCTGCATTTGATGCAAAAATAATATTTACAATTCTACAGCAAACTGCTAGATCCATCGTTCCTCTTCGCCTTGGACAATGGGAACAAATATACTGTCCAGCCTATGAGATTCAGTGCACTGCTTAAGATGACTAGAGTGAAGGTAAAAAGATAGTCCTTTGTTCTAGGGTTCACACAGTTGCAATTGTTTGTATACTTTACCTTTGTCTGCATTTGCCAAGTATTGGCTATGATTTAAATGAAAATTTGAAAACTTACAAAGTTCTGTTTTCTTACTACCACCTCCTTGAGTAAGGTTTCATTGTGCATTGTGTGTGTTTTACTTGGGTCTAGTTTACCTTTTTCCAAATTTTTAGAGCATTTGGCATTGGGTGGAACAAATTCATCTTTCAGTTGACACTACATAACTTGGTAGGGGATGAGTTTATATGCACTACTTCTGAACATAGAACTTTATCCATAAATCTTTCATTTTTTTTGGTACTATAGATTGCCATTCTTTGTGTGTTGCTCATGTGCCTAGCAAATTGTAAAAAAAAGAAAGGAAAAAGATCAGTGGATCAGATTGTTTGTCTGCTCTCATTGCCTTGGTTTTCTTATGGTCTACAGTTACTGGGGAGGACTATTGATCTAAGAAGCTTGATAGCTGAACGGATGAATAAAGCTTTCAGAGACAATCTTGAGTTTCTTTTTGATCGTTTTGAGTCTCAAGATCTTTGCGCAGTGGTGGTAAATGAATTGGTCCACTATTTCTTTTTTATGACGTAAAAAGTCTCATACTAATCATTTATGAAGTTTGATGTCTGTTTTTATAAATTTCTTTTCACCAACCAGCTTAAACTTTTAGATTGGATTTCTTACTATAAACCTATTCTCTTGATTCTTATATTTTTTGTTGCCTCACATGCTTAACCTTTTCTTATATCTTTCTTTTTCTTTGGAAGCTAGACGGCATGTGAAATTGAGTGTTAAATAATCTTTTTATTTTATTTCCACCAAGTGTAAAACTTCAACCCGTATTAGTATATGCATTTACCATTTTTGGTTTTTTGAGGTTAAATGATTTAACAATGGTTCGTCTTATTCTTTTTCTAAACTTTTCAAATAAATAGTTCCCTTTGCTTGCAGGAACTAGAAAAACTGTTGGATATCTTGAAGCTTGCTCACAAGTTGCTTTCCAGAGATCTGTCCATAGACTCGTTCAATCTCATGCTGAATGAGATGCAAGAAAACATCTCTCTTGTGTCTTTTTCTAGTCGACTTGCTTCTCAGGTTTCATAACTTTCGTTCTCATTAATGACTTGCCACTGTTCTTGACCGATAACTGAATAGACAGCATAGTAATTCAGTATCATGTGTGCTATCCATAGGGGAAGCCATATTCATTTAGTATGCCTTTTCCTTGCTGTCACAAATCCAGTAGTTCTATTCTCTATCATGTATTTGTTAATCCAAAAGCAACACAGTGAATTTTAACCCTTTTGTTTCTCAAATGAGCATAGGAAAGTGACCATTGAGGGATCAGAATTAAGATTTTTAGTTTCTACCTCCAATTTTAAATCAAATTAACATATTTGTGCCTGTTAGATTTGGTCTGAGATGCAAAGTGATTTCCTGCCAAAC
The DNA here is from genome assembly GCA_026546855.1 of Erythroxylum incrassatum. Lineage (NCBI taxonomy): Eukaryota > Viridiplantae > Streptophyta > Magnoliopsida > Malpighiales > Erythroxylaceae > Erythroxylum > Erythroxylum incrassatum. The sequence goes on along the minus strand of JANVCL010000003.1, from coordinate 23,099,755 downwards.
TTCATTCTTTGCAATACTACTCAACGTTTTGTCCGATCATTGAGAGTACCTCGTGCACCTGTTCAAAAGCCATCAGTTCCTTATGCCAAGCCTAGCTTCTATTGTGGTACTCAGGTAAGTAACTTCGACAGTGACAGTCAAAGCGATTGACTAATTTATCATTGTGATATTGATGGTATGGCTCTGTTTTCCTACTATGCTCTCTTATTATACATGTCTTAATGGATGGTCACTGGTAGGAGTTGAATTCTGCACATCAAAGTTTTGCTCGTCTTCATGGTGGATTCTTTGGAATGCCCCACATGTTTTCTATTGTCAGACTTCTTGGATCAAGGTCATTGCCTTGGCTTATTCGAGCTCTATTAGATCATGTATCAAATAAGGTATGGGCTTTGCGTTCATTTTTAGTTTGTGTTGATTGCATGTGATTTTTCATAGCAAATGGTTATTTTTAGTTTGTGAATTTTCATCATATCCATTATTAATGCCAATTTTGTGATTCTTCACTTGAGACTTTCTAGTTCATCACTAATATTGAGTATTTTTTTACGCTTGTAAAGTGGAAGTTTTTTTTAATGGATTGTTTTATTAGATATTAAAGCTTCTCTAAACTATCCTTGTTATGATTTAACTACTTGACATCTTTAATATCTCAAATTTTGTCAACCTTTCAAATATTTATCATTGCTCTAAAAGACATGTGATTAGTGATTATCAAATGTTGGTCAGTTGGTCCAGAAGTGTTTCAGCAATTTGCCATAGCACATATGTGCTTCTCATCGGACTTATTTGTGTGATTGTAAACAGAAGAACATTTAAAATTGGTTGTTAGAAAACTTTTAACTACATGTCATCTTTAATATCTTCAACTTTGTAAACCTTTCAAATTTTCATTATTGGTCTAAAAAACATGTGATTAATAACAATCAAATGTGGGCCACTTTGTCCAGAAGTGCTTCAGCAATTCGACCATAGCACAAATGATCTTCTTGACAGACTTGTTTGTGTGACTGATAAACATAAGAACGTTAAATTTTGTTAGATTATAGAGAACCTTTATTTTCGTAATCAATTTTGGTAGCAACCTGGATTTTAAAGAATCGGACGAGCCTGTAGTCTTAGCTTCGTCTTTCCTTGTCTATTAAATTCAATAGTCTCAACTTCGTCTTTCCTTCTATATTACATTGAATCATTGGAAGGAAGAAATTACAAGTGCAACATTTGCTTCATATATACTTACGTTTGTTATTTTTTGATGAACTTCAGTCTCTCTGTAAGTGAACAAGTATATCTCTTTTCTATATTGTAAGGTGTTTGAGCAGTTTTTCTGACCTTTAGCATTTTTGCAATGTTGGTTTTATGCTGCTATGATTTGCTTTCAAATATTTGGCTCACTTTAACTTTATCATCTTCATCATCATTCTTGTATCAACTGATTCAAAATACAGGTGTATAAAAGTTCGCACCAAGTTATCATATGTAGAACTTTTGATTTGTATTTATTCTCATTTTATGCCTTTTGCATTTCCCAGTTAACTACGCTTGAGCCAATGATTATGGGATTACAAGAAGCATTGCCAAAGTCTATTGGGCTGCTTCCTTTTGATGGGGGTGTCACAGGTACATGAGATACCATGATACTTGATATATTATCCTATTTTCTATTATTTGTCAAGGTTGACTTTTTGAAATGGAAACAGGAATTTCAATCGTGTCTTTCTTTGGGCAATGGGTGGAAATTTTTGGATATATATAGGAGCTTATGCTTAGATTGAGAACATAACATAGCTAATGAGATAGTAGTAGATGCTAATTGAAGAAGTTTATTGAGAGTTATTTTTTCTAGAACTTATTCAAATGACTAAACCTTAAGGCATTCCTCACAGTTCTTAAAAGATATACGTAGATCAGTCAAGATTATCTCCTTGATTTCAAGGAGATTTTCCTAAACTGAATTGCAACAACCTGCCTTTAACTAAGGAAGTTTAAACAGAAAAAAAATTGGATCAATTATTTTTAGTTCGTTTAGCATCCTCCTAAGCCAAATTCCTTCACAAATCCCATGACACATTGCCCTGAATTCTGCCTCAGTGCTACTCGTTGCAACTATAGCCTGTTTTCCACTTCCCCATGTAATCAGATTACCTGACATAGGTGCAGTAACCTGTAGTAGATCTACGATTTGTTAATGAACCTGTCCATTCTGCATCGGTTTAAATATTTGCTCCTCAATCTGTAGATTTCCCAAAGATCTTTCCTTGGACTTTGTTTCAAGTATCTTAGGATGTGAAAAATAGCCTCCAAATGTTTTCTCTGTTGGCTGATTCATGTACCTGCTCAGCATTCCTACAGCAAAACTTATATCACGTCTAGTATGTGAGAGGTAGATTGGTCTTCCCACTAGTCTTTGATATCTCCCATTACCTATCAAATCTCCTTCTTCTTCCATCAAGTGCTTCACTGTAGGGTCCATAGAAGTGAGAGCTGGTTTGCAATCTAACATACCTATCTCTTTCAGTAGATCTGGGGTATATTCCCTGTTGTGAATGAGCTATTTCCATCCCCAGAAAATACTTAAGTTGTCCCAAATCTTTGATCTCAAATTCACCAGCTAGAACTTCTTTCAGAAACTTGATTTCTTCTATTTGATCACTTGTTAGAATGATATTGATAGAATCCAGGAAACAAATAAGGAAAAATATGATTTGCTATAGATTTCTGTAAAGGAATACAAACGATAAACTGGTTTCGAGGACCAGGACCTCCAGCCTACGGCTCAAACTCTCACTCAACAGTATACGCAATAATCCTCGCTCCTCACATCTACTGCTTATTTATACTAAGAATCTGTTAGGAATAACAGATTCGGTTAACTGACAACCAATCATGAGGTTGTCAGCCCCCTCCCCGTAACTAACCTCATATATGTATATATATATATATATATTTACTATATCTGTAAATATTATTCTGAGTTGTCTTGGGTCTAACAGATATCTACATAAACTATCATGATTGCTTTCTTTCCTTCAGGAGAGAATTTGATAACCATAGTGTGATCTGTTTGACACAAGTGAATCCGTATCTTTTTACAACTCGAGTTATTTTCCAAACCATACTTGAGTTTGAGCCCATGCAGTGTTTTCCTTAGCCTGTATACTTTTCCAAAGCCTTCACGTGTGTCAAGACCGGGAGGAACTGCCATGTATTCTTCTTCTAGGTCAGCATTTAAGATTGTGTTCTATATGTCTAATTGATGCAATGGCCATTCTAGATTTGCTACAAGGCAGAAAAGAACACAGATAGAGTTGAGTTTTGCAACAGGAGCAAAGGTCTGCTCATAATCAAGACCATAGGACTGTGTAAAACCCTTGGTATCTATTCTAGCCTTAAAGTGATTTATGCTTCCATCTGTGTTATACTTAACTGCAAATATCCACTTGCAACTATCTACTTTCTTTCCAGCAGGTAGTTCTGTATAGTCCCAAGTTTGGTTCTTTTTTAGAGCATTTACTTCCTCCATAACTGCTTCCTTCCATCCAGATTGTTTGATAGCTTCCTGAATATTTTTAGGAATCTGTATTTCACTCAAAGAAATAGTAAATGCCCTTTAGTTAGGGGACAAGTTGTCATAAGACACAAAGTTACCAAGCAGATATAAAGTACATACTCGATTTTCTTTCCTTAGAGCAATAGGCAGGTAGGATTTGGTATTCCTCTTTAGACTAGGCATACATAGACCAAATCTGATATTCCTCTGTAGAGCTCCCCCCCTGAATATTGGATTTGGAGTAGAATGGTTGCTCTTCAAAGAATTTAACATCCATAGTGTTGTATAATCTTGTTGTGACTGGAGAATAACATTTATACCCACTTTGATTTGATGAATATCATAGGAAAATACACTTAATGGATCTAGGATCAAGTTTGCTACGGTTTTGGTGATGAATATGGACAAGGATGTACAACCAAAAATTTTTAGAGGTAAATTTGTCATGAACCGAATGTAGGGATAGGTGGTGATGAGAGACTGATACGGAGTTTGAAAGTTTAGAATGCAAGATAACATTCGGTTAATTAAATGACAACATTAGTGAACGTGTAACTTCTAATAGGTGTCTGCTTTTTCTTTCTGCTACATCATTTTGTTGTGGTGTATCAACCCAAGAATTAAGATGAAATAATACCGTGTTCACTAAGATATTTCCCAAGAATAGAATGAGAGACTTCTCTTGCATTATCAGTTTTAAGAATTTGGACTTTGTTTTGAAATTGGTTTTCAATCATCTTATGAAAATCTGAAATATTTGTCCCACTGACTTCTCTTCATTAAGAAGAGCCAGGTGATGCCCTGAAAGTTTCTTTACCTTATGGTCCCCAAATATCACTATGGATCAAATGAAAAGGATGGGATTTCGTGTATGGCTGAATAAGAAATGAACTTCTAGGATGCTTAGATAATTGACATACTTCACATTGAAAGAAAGATGGATTTTTACTGATCAGCTATCGAAAGAGTTTTTTCAAATATATAAAACTAGGATGACCTAACTTATAATGCCATAGAATAGCTCTTTCTTTATTCTGAGTTGAGACAGCACACAAGGTTTTTGGTGAAACACATCCAGAGGCTTCAGTTCTTATGAAATAGAGACCTGCACTCATTTCAGCATTGCCAATCCTCCTACTGAGCTTAAAGCCTGAAATTCGCACAAGGTGGAATAGAACCTAGTGACACAATTAAGATCCTTTGTGAGTTTACTAATAGACAGCAGATTGTAGTTCAAGTTAGGCACAAATAGAACTGATTTTTGTTTGATTTCTTCCGATATGGTGACTGAACCTATGCTTGTTACTTCTGAATATGTACCATCAGCAATTCTAACATTGGTTTCCTTTGTGGTTGGTTTAGTTCATTGGATGTTGTAATATCTCCCGTCATGTGGTCAGAGGCTCCTGAATCAACAATCCACTGCATATAGTTTTTCTTTGCACTTAGGGCAGTGTAGGAGTTGCCTCTTTGTGCCATAGTTGCTTTACTGCTTTCATTAGGATTGTGTACTTTGGATTGAGCTTTGTATCATTTTTTGCAAAGTGTCTATTTGTTCCTGGTTGAATGGACTGGTTTCCTCGGATTTTTGAGTTTCTGCTGCTGCAATATTCCCATGACTTGCTTGAAATGATCAAGAGGAAGGCTGCCAATTTGCTTGTTTTCCATGTACTTTCCACCATGTTTCTCTCGTTTACCCTGGCTTCTTGCAACGATCACACCATGGGCAATTGTTCCGTCTCTAAGAATTATTGTTGCCTGACTTATTTAGCTGTTCTCCTGATTAATATGGCTGTCCTCCCTGAGTAGAGTTCGAGAACGCTTGGCAAAGTCTCAGTCCTGAGAATCCGTCTACAAACCTCATCAAGTTCCTGTTTTAGTCCAATAAAAGCTTGTAAACTCTCCTTCTTTCTTGGATCTTCCTGTATTGTTTTCCATCCTCCGTACAGCTCCGTGAGACATCCTCTAACATATCAAGTTGTTGCCAGTATTTAATTAGCTGATCGAAATATTCTGTGACTGATGACTCACCTTGTCTCAGCTCACCTAGCATTCTTTTAATGTCGAATACTGCAAAATTATTGTCTTTATTTGAATGTGTCATAGGCTGGTTCCCAGATTTCTTTTGCTGTTCTGTAATATATAAAGTTTTCACCAGTTTCATTGATCATGGAATTTAGCGCCTAGGACATTACTAGATTATTTTCCATCTTCCGGATTTGATAGTCAGGGCTGTTTTCCCTGGGTTGAACTGCAGCACCTATGAGATAGTCTTCCTTTCCTTTCCCACATGAAAATCATCACTGATTTAGATCACAAGCTGAAATTTTGGCCATTAAGTTTATGCCCAGTAATCGACATCAAACTTCTTTCAGAAACATTGGTAGAATAGGTAGACATGGCCATTTGGCTAGAATTTGGGTTGGATGTGCCTCTTTCAGATTCACTTGCCATGGCAGATTTGATGACTTATTGTCATCGGATAACAAGAATGGAATAGGGATTGGTTTAGATTTGCTCTGATACAATGAAGGAAGTTTATTGAGAGTTTTATTTCTTTAAAACTTATTCAAGTGACTAGTCTAGTTGGGTATTTAAGTGCCTCAAGGTTCTTAGAAGATATGCTTATGTTAGTCAAGATTGTCTCCTTGATTACAAGGAGAATTTTTTTTTTGGTAATTCAGTAAATTTATAAATACATAAAAGTATGTACATCGAGAGATTACCAAAGATGGCAATCTCTTACCCCAACCGAAAGGGAACTTACAAGAAAGCATGAGGAACCAGAAAACTGTTCCCCTAGACCATACAAACACAATAGCATGCCTAAACCGTCTCTAGCAACCAAAAATCATCATATCAAGGACCATATTACCAGTAACACAACTATTTCCATATAAGAGTCTCAAGCAACAGAAAACTACTCAAGATTATCTATTACACCTTCTAAGTCGGATAGTAGGAGCTCTCCTATTGGTAAAGTGCCAAAGGAGTGGACCTTGTAGCTTGGGACACCATGCACAACCTTCAATGCTTTTGTAGGTTCAGCCAGTAGTGTATCTTAGGCCTCTCTTGTTGACAAAGAGTGTAAGTTTCCTTTCATTTTCCTGAAGCGGGAGTGATAATGCATGCCGATTACAAGGAGATTTTCCTGGACTGAATTACAACCTGCCTTAAACTAAGGAGGTTTAAACAGAACAAAAAATTATTCCTAAGAATTTGCTCCTAATAACAGAAAGATCTTGACTTACTTTTTAACTTTTCCGCACTAATGAAATAATAGTGGAACTATGGTAATATATCATGCTTTGATGACCAAAGTCTATGTAAGTTGTTTCTTCAATCATTATTGTGTATATAAAATTCTACATATCTTAAAATAGCGATTAGGTGACTTGATACATGTTATTAGATCACTAGTATTAGATCACTTGTAACAAACTCATGTTATATAAGATTGTTAATGAAAATGTAGATCATCACATATTTGCTACAGGGGAGAATGGTGCTTCATCATTGCTTAACCATCTCTCTCTGCTCTATATTGTCTAGATCTTCCTAAATTCCCTTCATACTTCTTTCCATTCTATAAGTATTTCTCCCCCTCTTAATTCGCAACCACAATCTGAATCAGTCTTGGCTAGGGGGTACTATAAGAGTTCAATGCTTACCCTTTGTGAGTCAGAAAAAAAGTCAAATGTTTTAGCTTGCGGTACGTTGGATAAAAGCTTCCGCTTGTGGTTGTTTAAGCTTCTTATGTGTCCTATTTACTTTAACTGCACTCCACGTCTGTGCTCAAATGAATTTTGCTTTGCACAATTTCTATTGCTTATTGGAAATTATGACCATTCTGTGATGCCTATGCAATTATTACCCTATTGAATATCTACCCATTATGCACAGGTTGTATGAGGGTAGTTAAGGAAAATCTTAACTGGGGGACAAAATCAGAGCTCAAAGCAGAGGTTCTTAGAGGAATAAAAGAAATTGGAAGCGTATTATACTGGATGGGGCTTCTTGACATTGTATTGGTTAGTATCTGAATTTCTGGATTTTTTCTGGAAAACGAAAGGAAATGCATTTACCAAAAGATAGGCAAGTTTGCTCACGAGAATTTCCAGATTTGATGATTTCTAACCCAACAATATTTGTTTGTAGGGCAAATTATACCAAATATCTTGAACTATAATCAAAATATTAAATATATCGCAAGTTTTATTTTGTAACACTATATCAGGACCTATAAAAATATATACTTATGTATCTGAGTTATTGTGAGAACTTAATTGTGTTAAGCTTTTATTTCTTAAAACAATTTAATACTTGAAGCTTTGAACTAAAAATTTGTACAAGTGTTAATAATAACCTAATGCACCGTTGGTAAAATATGAAAAGAATATTTGACAAGAACATGATTTTTTATAAATTTGTGGAGTCTGAGAATTTGAATAATTATGAAAATGTAGAACATGTCCAAATGTTGCCAAATTTTATACGATGTCTTAAAAATGTTTGAACACGATGGTGAAATCCATTTGCACACAAATTCTATTATTAAAAATGTTATAGGGGGATAAATAAATATATATTTTTCACAGGTCGTGATTTGCAGTGTTACAAAATGAAAGTTGAGATCTATTTGATACAGTGTTAAAAGGTCAAGATATTTGAAACAATTTACCCTTATTTATGTAAGAATCAAACAATAGCATGGGAAGTTGCTATTTCATGCAACGTTTCCATATAATGTTGCATGTATAAAACTTTTGTCCAGTTTACCTGAACTCCCTCAAGTATTATCATTCAGTCTCTGCTCTATTTTATGGATCCACTGTTTGATATCCATGTGGGAATCATTTTACGATCAACCTTATGCTATTGAGAAAATATCAGTTAAGTCCTTCTATCTTGTTATAAATTGAATGAAAAGAAAAGCTCTCATCAATCCTCCAACTTATTATAGGGTTATATTTCAAACCTCTAGCATAACAAATTTTTCTGTTAAAGTTCTGTTGTTTTCTGTGCTTGACAGAGGGAGATTGATACCATGCATTTCATGCAAACAGCCCCTTGGTTAGGCTTTCTTTCTGGTGTAGATGGGCAGATCTTACATTCTCCATATGGAGGAGATAGTCCCATTGTCAATCTTTTCAAATCAGCTACTGGTGCAATTGTGTCCAACCCTGTATGTCCACATCCAACATCATTCTACACCTTGTCAAAACAGGCAGAAGCTGCAGGTATGTTACGTTGTCCCTCAGTACCCTTTGTTTATTGCGGTTTAGTTGACCAAGTTTATCATGATGGAAACAGACTAGTTACATAATATGCAGTAACAAACTATTACTTCTCTCTAGGACTGATGAGAACTAGGAATCTATTATTAGCAAAACACTGACAATGGATCAACTTAGTGGTTTAAAATTTTTTTAGAATCCTTGAAAACTACTTCCATACTGCATGTAGTATTTTGAGTAAATATTAACGTAGAGGCCTTGTAGTCCTTAATCCCGTTAATTGTGTTGATCATATGGTTAGTTCATATTCAGATTACTTATTGAAGACTCTGGAAGTATGCACAGTTGAGAGTACACATCAGCACTTTGTTGATTTGTTCCTTAAAATTGTAAAGTGAATGCTAAAGAAATTGACAAGTTTTTAGAATGTGTTATATGGAAGAAAGTTTAAATTAAACCTGCACAGTTTTATTTAGTCCCTTCTAGCGTTGTTAGTTCTTTCATTAGGAACTTGGAGGTCAACCAGAAGTATCTAATTTCTATAAAAAGGAAAGAAATTGCTCTGAGTTGTAAGTACAATGCAGCATGAATAACCCCACATAACGGTATTGTTAATCAAAAACTGGAATGTAAGGGCCCAAATAAGTATTGAAGAACATGTGAACTCGTTTCTGATGTCTTGGAGGATGATTTTTCCAGTTCTTAACTGTAGCTATCCCATATAGTCTATCACTTTTCCATTTCTCTTTTCTGGGTTTCAGTTTATAATTGTTTTCCGTTGTGTGCAGATCTCCTGTACAAGGCTAACATGAATACTGGCAGTGTACTGGAATATGCCCTTGCTTTCACTAGTGCAGCGCTGGATAAGTATTGCAGTAAATGGAGTGCTGCTCCCAAGACAGGATTCGTTGACATAACAACTTCAAAGGATTTCTACCGTATATATAGTGGCCTTCAAATTGTAAGGCTCAAACTTTCGTCATCTATTTTCAATGTTATTTTGTAGTTAGACTTGGTTCTTTGACAAAAATATTCCAGTTAACGTCTGTTTCTTTTGTATATTTAACTTAGGTACCTAAAAGAAATTTTAATCTGTTTTAGTCAATGTACAGCATAACTAAGCATAAGAGAGGCCAAGTCATTACCAAAATTTTCTAAACAGTGACATTTTGAAACTTACAAATTTTTTTTTATAGTTTCATACTAAATTTGACGTCTTCAAGCAAAAGACAGCATTATATCTTCATCCCTTTTGATTGGGGATGTGGATTTATTGTATGCATACGTGTATTACTCACTGGAAAATAACAGCTGGGAATAGTTATTCAATGTAAGAAGTCCTATCACCAGTATATCTTGGCTAATAAACTCATCTGGCCAGATAGCACGTAAATTATGTAATCTTTTCATTATTATAACATATGATCTTCTATTTTAGGGATATCTAGAGGAGTCTGTTCAACCAGCATCCAACAATTATGAAGTACTGGGTGATTCTGTTGCTTGGGGTGGTTGTACAGTAATATACTTACTTGGGCAACAGCTACATTTTGAGCTCTTTGATTTTTCATATCAAGTCCTCAATGTTGCTGAGGTGGAGGCTGGATCACTTGCACAACCATTCAAGGTATGGCAAATTTTCTTCGACTCTCTCAACAACAGCACTTTTTGACAAACATTTTTCTCTGCTCTGTATCCTAAAATGCATTCTGGAATATGAGGTGATTCTTTGGTTGATTTTTCATGATTGAATGCTCTTGTGAAGGGATGGGAAACCCTATTGGAGGCAATGAAGAAAGCAAGAAGGTTGAATAACCATGTCTTCTCCATGTTAAAAGCACGATGCCCGCTTGAAGACAAGACAGCGTGTGCTATAAAGCAAAGTGGTGCTCCTTTGCATCGGATTAAGTTCGAGAACACTGTTTCTGCATTTGAAACATTGCCTCAGAAAGGTGCATGAGTCCATATTTTACCTTACTTGAGGTAATGCAACGATTTGGAGCTACTGTGGTCTCAAGTTTTAGGCTAGTTATTGTAAATGATCTCAGTAATGTGTTTGGCTCCTCCTGTTGTAGTGAGTTAATGCTAGTGAATGAAATGAAAATGCTACATCAAAAATGATTTTCAGGCAAACATTTGCCTCATCATCATACTATTCTTGGTTTAGCATCCCCGAAAACATTCATTCATACAATTAAGTAAAAACATTATACGATTATCCTCCCCCAAAAAAGAAAGACATTATACGATTGCTAGGCGATCCTGTGCATTAGAAAACTTTCCAGGTAATAGATATGCCATAAGAGTTGGACAAAGTTGCGAAAATATTTCACTTTAAAATCAAAATGATGAGCATACCTTCTTCTTTTCAAGTATTTCAGAAACTAGCCATTTGTTTATTGATGAGACATCTGATAATTCCCAAGATAAGATTTTGTCAGTGTCCTAGCAAGAAAAAGCAAACACTTTAAGAGGTCCAGGTTAATGCTTCCATTTTGAAAGAATGGAGAAATTCAACGGCAAGAAAAAATTTTGGTCGATGTATTTATAGCTTGAAAGGAGTTTGATGAACTTCGAGCTAAAAGATTGGTGTGATGAATTGTATTTAACAGGCCACAAATTTAGAAGCAAGCAACTCGAACTATATACATGGTTGAGGGGGACGATGAAGCCAAAGAGGTACTAGACGAGTAGAATGGGGAGATCACATGAGAATAAAGGAATCCTAATGTCTCCTTCTAGCCTATGATAAGAGGAATAGATGAAGAATAACGCAAGCAAAAACAGTTAATAGGATACTATCAATGAAAACTTACACAGGTGTTGGTAGACAATAACTTCCTAGACGAAGCCCTTGGTCATAAGAAGTCAAGGTCGATTAGAGGATATGATGGGTTGAAATGGAGCATGCAGGGGTGTGCTTTGTGACAGACGCCTCGGTGATTGCACTGGGAAGCTGCGACATCGTCTTAGGGGTGTAATGATTAAGTACCCCTAACGACATCCTATGCAATTTCAAGACGAGAACCATGAGGTTCACCCGAGAAGGATAGTTGGTAACACTGTCGGGTAATGAGACGTAGGGAACGAAGATGGTGTCTAAAACAGGGCTAACAAGACGTTGACTCACTCCATAGAGCGTCAGTTGCAACATATTAGTCTAGAGGATCAAACGTCATTCATAGACGAGCTTTAAGCATCATTGTAGAGCTTAGGCAATTGTTCCAAGACCCGAAAAGAACACAAGATTACATGGTCAAACTTAGGGATGGAATGGATACAATCAATGTCTGTCCATATCATTACTCAGGAGAACAAAAGGACATTTTCTAGAGAGCATCGGTGCAGTTACTCCAGCAAGGGTTCATACGACTAAGCTTGAAGCTTGAGCCCTTAAGTATTGTTGAAGTTCATACGACTAAGCTTGAGCCCTTACGTATTGTTGAAGTTTATCTAGAGAGCATTAGTGCAGTTACACCAGCAAGGTTCATACGACTAAGCTTGAAGCTTGAGCCCTTACGTATTGTTGAAAAGGGCTCAAGCTTAGTCGTACGAACCCTTGCTGGAGTAACTGCAATATTTAAACTCATCCATATCGCAAGTATATCGGTTGTATCCCGGCCGTTCCTATAATCTTATAGGCCTTGGGCAAAATTTTAAAAAAAGATCTCAATAAATTGGCAATATTTTTTTTTTGAAAGTAAACGACAAAGAAACACGCAATAACATTGATCAGAAAGGCATAACAAAACTAACCCAAGCCAACAGGCTTACCCCATACACCCGAAACCTACTAGCCTTTCTCCATCAATGTCTGAACTAACAGAGATATTTGAAGCTAAAATGGAATTTAAAACCGAAGGGCTAACACTCCAATGATGCAAGTTTGCATGTAATAAGGCTACCCTTGCAAGAGAATGAGCCGCCTTA
>JANVCL010000003.1:23059730-23076959 GCA_026546855.1 Erythroxylum incrassatum | reverse complement strand
GATGATGGTTAACTCACTGAGTTCGCAAAACTCAGCAAAATTGCATCATTGTTTTTCAGGACCGATAGACGACTATAGCAATTGAGTGGCTCCACTACCGTTTAGAGTGTGATCGAAGTGAAGCCATGGCTCAAAGGTCGGTTAGTTGGAATATTTTTGGATGACATAGTTAGCTTGTATACATAGTTTCCTCAGTTTGGTATTACTTTTGTACTAGACTTTGTAGTTGTTCATGTAATAAGGTTTAGACGTCGCCTTGTAAATTATTGATTTTGGGTAATGAAATGAGAAAATAGTTGGTTTCAAAATATTGTGGATTTTCTATTTATGCTTGATAATAAATATTGAGATGATGCCATGTGGAGTTAGAGTAGTGATCGACCGTAGTGCACCTTTACCGTTGGATATGAACCGGAATGACCCTTGGGCGTCCCGGTGCGTATTCTGCGGTAAAGGGGCGCTACAATGTTATAGGAGAATAAGAACACATGGATATGAGTGATATCAAATATTAAAGAAAGAAGACCTTTATGTGACATATGCATAGTTCTTAAGGTACAGGGTTACAAGTCTTTTTCTTTGACTTGCTAATATTAAAGTCTAGCCAAATGACTTTAAAGAAGTGGTTATTATTAAGCTATATAATCGTTTACTTTTATACACTTTATGTTCATTAAATAGTAGGGGCCTTCAATATTTTATGTTTCTTTTTTAATTTAGTTTTGTGTTTTTTAATTCTTTTATTTATATTTTTTCTTTTTGTTATTTATTTTCTATGTAGATCTTTAATCTTGATATCATGAATGAAATCTTAGAGAAGTTCTATCTTAATAACTTCATCTTTCTCCACCTTTTGTGTACTTACTTTTGTTTATTTTATGTTCTATATATGTGTACATTAAGGATAATCTACAAATTAAGTGTGGAGTAGTGATTACCTTAAGCGTTTCCCTATTCATAAGCATTTAATCTACTTACATTTAAATTGTAAAAGAAAATTATGGAAAATTAGCCAAAGAGATTGAGATGTTTGAGTTAACCCATCAGAAGTGACATTGTGATGTAAGTTGATTGCATTAGGTTAATAGATATGGTCACTGATAAGTAGTTTAGTTGAAACTTAATTGGATATCTTAAGAAGGACACTTAGATTGAATGATAGAATCAATGCATAATTTTAACACATTTTAAATTTTGAGTTTTTGTTTCATGAACAAATGATTAGCATATTTTGATGGTGAATAATTTGAAGAAAATTTGAATAAAGTTAAGAAATATTATATTTACTCCACAAATTTTCATCTAAATAATAGGTCGAAGTTATGAGTAGCACTAGTAGCTAGTTAAAATTGTAACGTGATTGAGTAATCAAAGGTATTTATCCTCACATTAAAAGGTTGGGATGACATTTCAACAAGTCAATCATGCTTGTTATAATTCATAAAAAAACTAAAACAAAATTTCCTTAGTTTATTTTTGTTATGACTTGTCAAATACTTTATAACTTAAGACTTTTTACTCTCGTTATGTCTACTTCATATTGAGGCGAATTTGTTTCAATTGAGCTGAATTTCAAAGATTATTTAGTTAGTTTAAGATTCAATTATAAGTTGGAAATATTGTTTAGAGATTTAAGTGTTTGATTATAAGCTGATTGAACTAATAATGGTAATACTTGACCACTTTGATTTAATTGTTAAACTTTGAAATCTAACTTACCTAGCCGATATCTTTCGATATTGATTTTCTTAAAGAAAAACAAAACTTAAGTTTGAAGGTACTTAATGAGCATAGAGTGTAACTATATTTCACTAATTAGTTTTCCATATTATCGTATAAATTACCATAGTTTGATTGATTTATGTTATGTTTAAGGTAATTGTTGAAGATGTTACTTGGGATAAGATTTAGCAAGAATGAGAGAGAATTGAAAGAAATGAGATGGATAAAATCACAATTATTAGTTGAACATAGCCTAGCTCATATTATTTTGCTAACCTATGTTTATCATTAGTTAGGTGCAAGAAGAGAAATGACCTAAAATATAGCCTAGGGAGACCATATGACATTGAAAAATATTTATAGAGAAATATGGCTTGACCCACAACCATGCCTTAGTTCATGTGGTTATTATAAGAGAAATAAAAAGATTGTTGTTTTAAGGGCATAGTATGCTAGATACAGTGTCTTATCACCAAAGGAAGCAGAGAAATCCACAATCTAAGGCATGGTCATGCATTAGTGAAGTCCTTTTTTATAAAGATTTGAAAGATAGCTTGAGTATTGCTTGTGAAAGAAGTCATAACTTTCTCATTAAAATTTCTGTTAAGATGATTCAAGAAGCTATAAAAAGCTAATAGGGAAATCTATTTTTTTTACTTTATTATTTTGAATTTCAAAAAGATCTATGGTCTGGACCATAACTGTATCTTAGACTACATCACTTGATGTGAACAACTATAAATAGATGTGGGAAACCCTAATTTGAAAAGTTATTTATATTCTTTCATTCTAGATAAAGGGCTAGTTGCCAAGAGGGAGAGAAAATTCTAGAGGAGCATGAAGTAGTTATTTTCAAAGAGAAAAAAATAATAAAATTATCCAATAACTCAAAGCTCACATCGAAATATTGAGTTCAACTCTAGAGCTCTTTATATTTTTTTATATCTTTTGTTTCTTTATTATGTTTGTTGATTTATTAGTGGTAAATTTTTTCATATGTCTAAATAAGAGGGAAATCTAGTGTTATCTCTATATGGATTGATTTATTTTATTTATGAATAATATTTATATCTACTGATCATCTTTGATTAATATTAATGTAGATTTATTCATGTGTTTATATTTTGTTCATGTGATTATGCTTGATAGTCAATAGATAATATTTATTTTATGTTCATCTTCCTAATTCTATTGTTTTTTGACCCTTATTTAAAGAATGCTTAACCAATTATATACAAATGGAATCTCAAATTCCTAGCATTGTAAGAAGCTTTTTTCAAAATTCCCTTAAGTTGTAATTTTAGTGGGTGATTCCTTGGTGCATTGTATTTCTCCCATTTACATATTATGACTTTTAGGAACCATCATCAACTAAGTCTTATAGTAATAATTTTTTTTCTAATTTGTGTTGTATTATTATTGGTTTAATGCTTCAATAAGGACATATTAGAGTGAAAATTTTAGGAAATAAATTTTATGACATGCTAATTATCCTCTAAGCTACTTTTCTAATAAAAAAGAATTTTAATTTAGTCAAGCTAAATGACATTGAATATTGTTTTCTACTTTTCTTAATGTTAAGAGTTGTAATTTTTTTATTTAACATGATGATCCACTTAGTGTTACGGAAGTTAATGTAGAGATGGTGCTCTCCTTTCTATCTAGGCTAGTTACCCTACAATAAATGCTTAATAGATTATATTTTTAATATCATGTTTAGTGAATTTTTCTTGTTTATTTAGAAGTTTTACATTATTTTTGGTACTTAATTTGCTTCTAGTTTGTTTTCAGGTCCTAATTGCCTTCATTAATCAAAAGGAGTGGAAGTTAGGCAAAATTAGGGTAAACAATTAACGAATTGAAGCTATTTTAGAAGGACACACTCGTGTTGATGGAGTACGCACTCATGTGTGACACATGCAAAATGATTTAAGGGACCGTATAAGTCTCTGTAACTATGTACTAGTTAAAAAATGTTATTTTCACCAGTGTTGAGGTAGACACGCCCGTGTAAGTCTGGTACACGGTCATATCCACTACCCATATATGTTTTCAAAACTATCTTTCAGCATAAAGGCTGAGTTTTGAAGTGATTTTAGGAGAAATGGTCACTGTACATAGCTATGTAGGTAATCATTTCCTATACAAAAATCCTAATTTCAAGTATAAAAGGACAAAATAAGAAGGGCAAATGGAGAGTTTGATTTTGAAGCACAATTTTGAACTTTAGAGTGGTAGAGAATTGAAAATTGATCTATAGATCAATAAAGAACATATTTCTATCAAAGTTTCAGTTGATTGTACTAGAGAAAAGGGATACAATGAATTATTTTGTATTTATTTCATCTTCTTCTGAATCTTTGGTTATGCTTTCTATTTTTATGAACTAAATTTGTTTAATGCCTAGGTATGACGAACCTTAGGATGGAATTTTTATTTTGATCTTTTATTTAATGCAACTTGATCATTGTTTCATTGGATTCAATTACGTGCTTTGATTAGTTTTTAAATTAATATATCTGAGATATTATGTCATGTTTGATTTTTTTTGGATAAATAAGAAGAAATTTAATATAAAAAATAAAACGTTATGTACATGTCCATATCTATCGAATCAACAACCCATTGTTACCAAAAGCTTCACAAGACCGAATGTCATACTACTTTCCATACACCCAATCATCATATTCAATTCTATCTTTTTTCCAAGTTTCCTTGCTTAACTAAATATCTATGTCATCTCCATTCTCCAATAAAGCCACAACTGTTCCACCATCATAACAAGCAAAATGTATATCACAACCAAAGCTATCAGTTCAAGTCCTTATCCGAAGAGTTGCAACGTGAGTATGTCTTGTGTACTGTCAAGTTAGTGTGCCTCGCGCATATCCTCATTTTTAGGAAATTTTTGGGTGCCATCCAAGGAATGAGTGCTATGTTACTGTAAAGGAGCAGTTAGTTTTGATCCTATCCATGCTACTTCTCCTACATCACCCAGGTATGTATTTGGATTTGTTGCCTTCCGCCTTATTAAGATTGAAGCCCACCTATAGGAAATCTGAAAAAGCTCCTGCACAAAAGTGTTAGAAATAAAACCATCCCAATCTTACCTTCTCTCGGTGTTTGAACGAAGATGTTCCATAACTTGAAAGATTACGTTGTCTGTTAGGCTTCCCACCTCCAGTGCCTTATCTTTGAAGGTTCTAGCATTCCTTTCACCCCATAGGTTGTAGATGGTAACCAAAAGGTGTTACAGTTCCGGATGTTTTCTGGTCGGTTGAGCCAGATTGGAATGGAGTAAAGGTTTGAGAAGTGATGAAAGTTGATCTGAAAGTGGTTAAGGCAATTGTCCCACACTTCTTTAGAGAAGGAGCATTGAAAAAACAAATGCTCTATGGTCTCATTATCTGATATGCAATGGGAGCAATGGCTTGGTGTTTGTAGGTATAGGAGCTTATCCCAAGTTGGCAATTTTTGAAGGAATGCTAACCATAAAATGAAGGAGCACCTATGGCTATGTCATGTTTGATTTTATACATTTAAGATTGAGAAATCCTTTTATATGAATAGATATACCATAATTGAAAGAAGTTGCATGCAAACATAGAGATAAGTTGATATATTAGGGTTAAACCTAATAGTGAATTGTAAATATGTTAATGCAATCTTAGGGGTTTTAATTGGAAATAAATTTTAGTTGATCAACATGGGGTTAGGTGTCAATAGTCTTGAGAGTGATATTAATATAAGATAGAAATTTTCACGATCCAATGATCAATAACTAATTTGCATAATAAAGGGTTACTGGCTTAAAAAGTCTCAAGGGGATTCTTTGACTAAGTACTGCTATTTGATTTGGTTAATCTTTAAATGATCTATGTTCTTAGTCATTACTTGTGTTAAGCTTTAGATTAGTTTTATTATTTAAATTAAATCATCATCTTAATTTGTCAATTAGATAATAGAAAAGAGGTAATTACTACTACTTATAGTCTTTGTGGGATCAACACTTGATATTCATTATCACTATACTATATTTCAATAGGTGCATTTGGCTTTAAGATCTATAGGGCAGGGATATGATCAAATCACCTTTCTAACCATGCTTTTTAATTTTGAAATACCATTTTTTATAATAATTCCTTGGCAAGACTTCCTGTTGTGTTTAAACTGAAGGTTCTTTTGCCATATGGATAAATACATACGGTCATTCCCCTTACCCCTATCATTTCTAGAGGGAGTTTCTAATTCCTAACAAGACGGATTAATAACAAACATTGCACATGTCAATACTTTGGCTCTCAACTTAACAAGAGAAGATTTCCCTGCCTTGCCTTGTAAGCTTTTGTTAGCCCATACTACTTTTGAAGATGCTAAAAACGTAAAACATGCTCTCTTATATAACCAAAGTTTACAGGAACTTGGTGGAGTCCAATACAGTCAAATAAAATCTTAAACAATAACAAAGTTTTAAGATTAAAGGGTTTTTGACACCCATTTGGAATTACTTTAAGATGGTGTTGTGGTCTAGTCCATTTCACTAGTTGGCTATTTTTTTGATAAGCATCTAGCTTTCCCACATATGCAGTACTGGGAAAGCTCAAAATGTGGAAAATGGGGCTAGAGAAACCACTACTCTCTAAAGATGATACCTTTATATTTAAGTTTTCCAAACATGTAGATTTGTTGAGTATTATTTAACAAGGTCTTTGATACATTATAGGTCGACCGCTAGTCCTTCAAAAATGATGCCTTGGTATAAGTTTGGATAGGAGTAAATTTAAATCAATTGTTATATAGATTAATTTTCTTAACATCCTGTTAGAATATTGGATAGTTAATGAACTTAGCTTCCTATATGCTCCTCTCCCAAATTACAAAGGTAGAGAGGATAGGATACACTATAATTTGTATAGAAATCAATACAGAAGATGAGCTTCTTGATACACTTCATACGATGAATCTAGATATAGATTTTGAGTTGGTTAGAACTGAAATCAACCTATCCTACAACTGAAAGCTCATAATAAAAATAAGGTATGGAAACCTACAGGAATGGTTTTCAACATTAATCTATATAAAGAGATTATGGGAATGTAGGAGGATGAACAAACTCCAGTAGTTGAAGTTAATCTACTTAAGTGCTTAACTTCCCTATAAATGAAGGGTTTAATAATCTTACTCCCTTACTAGGCAGGATATATAAACAAATGAGAAGAAGATGGTGACTCTTCCAAATGTATTCTTTAATTCACTTGAAGATTCTAATAAACAACTTGACTCATTTGTGGGTTTAAAGAACCAAAATATGATAGAAGATTCCTCCAATAATGTTAACAGGGTGAAGGATGGGGTAGCTAGTGTCGATGGACTTGAATTAATATTCAACTATCTCCAAGACAGTCAAAATAGTCCTTTAAAACTAAATTCATCAAAGTCACTTCTTCCTCAAGAATAAAATCTGGTAGTATGGTGGGTAGAACTAAATTGGAAGGTTCTTAACTTCTTCTCTAATGTCCTTTCTGGTATAGAACATCAGGGGTCTTACTGATTAGCAACATTCTATTAGAGATTTAGTTTTGGAGAAAAAACTTGTGTTATAGGTCTTTTAGAGACTAAAATAAAGATAGGGAGGTTGTATGAAGGATTGTGTTTTTTGTGTGTGTGAAAACTAGAAGTTCATCACTAATCATTCTCATCATTTAATGGAAGGATAATTATAACCTATGATTCTGCCTATGTCCAAATTTCCAACATTGAAATGTTTAATCAGTCGATACATTTTTCTAGTAACTTATTTTGGACTCCTATACTTGTCAAGGTTACTATTATATATGCAACTAACTTCCCTTTTTAGAGGACCAAACTATAAGAAGACTTAAGGTAGATTAACAATAGTATACACATACCTTGGATCTTAACGAGAGACTACAGTTATGCCTTTCACTTAAATGAAGCTGCAAATTCTAGAGTTAATCTAAAGAAGCTTATTAAGGAGTTAAGTCATCTTGTTAATCAGCTTAGGGTAGTTGATTTAAACTCTATGGCACAGCTTCACACCTAGTGCAATAAACAACAGATGATTGGTTAATTAAGAAGAGGCTCGATAGAGCCATGGTGAATTAGGAGTACTTTTAACAATTTCCCTGCTAGTTTTGCCAATTTTTTGATCTTCTCTTTGCTCAGACCACTCCACCATTGAAATTCTTCAAATAAATACAAACTCCTTTCTTAAAGCACCTTTTAGGTTTCTTAACTTTGTCTCTAAGTTAGAAAGATTTGGTGATGGTAAAAAATGATATGGATATTTCTATTTGTAGTTATAAAAGCTCTCAATTAATGAGCAAGCCCTAAGTAATAAAAGAGGGGATCGAAGCTCTCTAAGGATGGCCATGGACATAGCCAGAGGAAGCAAACCACCAAGCTCGAGCTTGACTCGACCTGACCTGAAATTTTTTGAAAATTAAAAAGAACAAAAACGATGTTGTTATTAATAAACGATGTCATTTTACTGATAAAGGTCGGGCTTAGGCAACCTGAGCCCAACCTAAGGCCCTTTGTTAGAAAATTGGGCCTAATGTTTGGTCAACCCAGCCTAGCCCATTAACTTCGAGCCAGGTCTGGCCCAGTTGCCTGCTCTAAAGCTCTCTAAAGGAAAGCCTATCCTAACATTGAGGTTAAGCTCAAATCAACAAAGGAAAGCCTCAAATTAGCTTTAAGAAAAATGCTATCAAGATCCTCACAATTTAAACCTAAGGGCTATTTAAAACAAGTTATTTAGTAAAGACACTAGCAGTTTAGTGGCACAACTCCTTTCTTAAGCAAAAGGAAAGGGTCAAGTAGCTTCAAAGGGTTGATCATAACTCCAAATTTTTCTTTAACTCCATACTTGCTAGAAGAAACATAAATAGGGCTTTAGCCTATACAGATGGACAATTATGTAAAGACCAAACAAGGATATGGTCTATTACATTCAACTACTTTAAGAATCTCTTGGGATAAAGCTCTACTAACTCTCTGTCTATAGGCGAACTATCTTATTTCATTGATTCTTATGATTTTCATAATTTTTGAAACTAGATGAAACTAAAACTAAAAATAGAAATTAAAAACTCATACAAACAGATTTTTTTACTAAATTTGAAAAGAACATAAAATAAAAACAAACAAACCTTAAAATACTGAATTTGAAAAAAAAAACCCTTAGCTTCTAGTCTACTTTCCATAGTCACATAAGTTTAGCTGCCAAATTCTTGCCAATGTGATGGTTAGACTATTAATAGGTCTTTTTGTGAAACCAAGTTCTTTCTCTTAAAGGTTGCCTAATAATATTCTTTTACATTCTAAAAAACATAATTTAACTTCTAAAATAAAAGATTGATATAAATTCTTGGAACTGTTTCTTTTACTATTAAAAAAGGAAGATGAAGTACAATACCATTTTACAAAATTTAATATACATGATATGCCATAAATGTTTAGTTGCTTCATACATTTTATAAAAAGAATTCCAAATCCCAATAGAGATAACATATGTTGCTTGTTGACCGTGTAAGAGTCACTTTGAGGGGACAGAAAGCAAGATTATCATCACCGTAACCAAAAGTAAAATCACTACTATATTTACCAAACCGGAAATAAACGTTTGAGTTTGAGGATCATATTCAATTAAATAACCAACTGGAAAAGAAAGAAAAAAGAAAAAACATCATTGATATGTATGGAAAAGCGTCAGCAATGACTAAAACTTGGAAATCTTTTTGGCTTGTGTTTGATGATTAGACGAGTGCATAGTTTTTAATTCACATAAAGCCACTGCGAATGATTTTGGACTGGGAAAATTCTGGTGTGCTAGAGAATAAGGTATCTCTTATTTGGATAAACACTAAATATATCCAAAACCAAATTTAAGGATACCTAACACTAGTTGAAAATAAAAAACACATCCAAATTTTTAAGCAAAGCTGACAGGTAATGTTTTGGCTGCTCTCCACCAACCTACCACAGTTGTGCTGAAAACTGTGGTTTGATTGACTTGTACCTTCTTTACCTAACAATACCAGAACACCACCATCTAGCAGTTGATGCCAGATACAGGATTTCAAAGAAAAATGGAAGCAATTCAGATTTAAGAGTCAATATGTTGCTCTCAAAATACAATCTCTCTTTCATTCTTGTTTGTTGTCTTAAAACAATGTAAGAGACCAAAAACCTTTATTATACTTTGTCGGCCATGCCACTCTTGAATCATTTGTGTGGTCAGCCAGCAATATCCTTAATTGTTAAGTGGACTTTCGTAATCATTGAATAGACGACTAACTCAACGCTTTCATTCTATCTGATAATGATAAGAAACTGACAATTGTCACAGTTCATCGCACTTAGAACACTTCTTATTGAAAGACCCAAGCATTGATTTTTACTCGGTAATACAACAAACTCGTAAAGTATTCTCTAATAAACTGAAAGTTGCTCCTTCCCCCTTTTCTACAAATCCATACTTTGATTCTCTCGACTGCACAAACAGGTATGAGGAGCCGTTTGTTTTTTCTTGTTTTTGTAAGCTTCAAACTATTTGTCTGTATGCTTCTTTTGAATCTTTATTTACTTCCACATATTACAGGTTGAGAGTCTTGGAGTCCATGAACTAGTTATTTTGTAAAGATATCATCATGAAAGGACCAAGACGTGATTCTTAACTGGTTTGAGGTTGGAAGTTCATGCCCTGTTCTTTTGCTTCGATTGATACTCATTAATTACCCCTTTTACCACGGAATGCCACAACCTGAGGGTTTAGATATGGAGAGGATATCATATAGGTTGACAGCCTTATCTCTTGTTCTTTCCCTTTTGGTTCATCAATCCTTGGGACTTAATGATGAAGGTCATTACCTCTTAGATATCAAGGATGGGTTGATTGATAGGGGTAATTATTTGGATAACTGGAATCCTAACGATTCCAACCCGTGTGGATGGCATGGAGTTAATTGCACTGGTGGTTACAGTCCAGTGGTTTGGTATCTTGATTTGAGTTCAATGAACCTTTCTGGTTCTCTAGCAGCTAGCATTGGTGGATTAGTTCATCTGACTCATCTAAATCTTTCCTTCAATGCTTTTTCTGAAAACCTACCACCAGAACTTGGAAACTGTTCCAGTTTGGAAGTTGTTCTACTTAACAATAATCAGTTCGAAGGTCAAATCCCTACAGAGTTATGTCACCTTACCTCCCTGGAAATCTTGAACATATGCAACAACAGAATATCGGGTCAATTTCCACTGGAGATTGGAAGCCTATCCTCCCTTTCAGAATTAATTGCATATAGCAATAACATTACTGGATCATTACCAGTTTCTTTCGGGAAACTTAAGAATTTGACGACTTTTAGAGCGGGACAGAATTTAATATCAGGAAGGTTACCACTGGAGATAGGAGGATGTGAAAGCCTGGAGTACCTTGGTCTAGCACAAAACAAATTAAGTGGGGAAATTCCAAAAGAGATTGGGATGCTCAAGAATTTGACAGATTTGGTTCTTTGGGGTAATCAGCTTTTGGGCCCTATTCCAAGGGAGTTAGGCAATTGTACCAATTTGGTGACTCTTGCTATCTACGATAACAATCTTTCTGGGGCTATACACAAGGAGCTTGGTCAACTTGCCTCTCTAAGGAAGCTATATCTGTATAAGAATCACTTAAATGGAACAATACCAAGGGAGATTGGAAATCTGTCTTTAGCAGTAGAGGTTGATTTCTCTGAGAATATGTTGACAGGAGAGATACCAAGTGATTTTGGTAAGATTACTGGATTGCATTTGCTCCACCTTTTTGAGAATGGACTTACCGGTGTCATCCCAGATGAGCTAACAACTTTGGAGGATTTGACAGAGCTTGATCTCTCCATAAATAACCTCACAGGTACAATTCCTATGAGGTTCCAGTTTTTGAAGCAACTGACCACGCTGCAGCTTTTCAACAATTCTTTGACAGGTAGCATTCCTCCAAACCTTGGGTTATACAGCCGACTTTGGGCAGTTGATTTGTCAAATAACAACCTGACAGGAAGAATCCCGCGTCATCTCTGCAGAAATTCTAACCTGACATTTTTGAGTCTGGGGTCAAACAGTCTCACAGATTATATTCCAACAGGAGTCATAAAGTGCAAAACCTTGTTGCAATTTCATCTTGCTGGGAATGCTATCGTAGGGAGTTTTCCATCTGAATTGTGCAAGTCAACCTACATCTTTAGCATTGACTTGAGTAAGAACAAATTTACCGGTCCAATCCCTCCAGAAATTGGTAAATGCCTTAGTTTGCAGAGGTTGCTTCTAGCAGAAAACTACTTTAATGGTGAGCTGCCAAAAGAGATTGGTAAACTTTCTCATCTGGTGACATTCAACATCTCGTCCAATTTTCTCACCGGAACTATACCATCCGAAATTTTTAGCTGCAAAATGCTTCAACGGTTTGATATCAGCCAGAATACTTTTGTTGGTGCTTTAACAAGTGAGATAGGTAATCTTTCCCAGTTGGAGCTTCTCAAGCTTTCAGATAATCAACTTTCCGGTGTTACACCTGTACAGTTGGGAAAATTGGGGCGCCTAACAGAGTTACAAATGGGAGGCAACTTGTTTTCAGGCAGGATAGCTGCTGAGTTCGGTGAACTATCAAGCTTGCAGATAGCGCTGAATCTCAGTTATAACAATCTTTCTGGACCAATCCCTGATGAGCTTGGCAATTTGGTGTTATTGGAAATCCTGCTGCTCAATAACAACCATCTGAGTGGTCAAATTCCAGTTTCTTTGACTCACTTGTCGAGCTTACTTGGGTGCAACTTTTCTTACAATGACTTAACAGGCCCTATACCTTCTTTAACAGTCTTTCAAAATTCAGGCATTAACAGTTTTCTCGGAAATAAAGGGTTTTGTGGTGGACCTTTTGCTAATTGCAACGAATTTCCAAATTCTTCTTCTCTTCCATTAGATAGACAAGGCAAAAATGTTTGTTTAGGTAAAATTGTTGCTATCATTGCAGCAGTAATTGGTGGCCTTTCTCTTATTCTAATTGTCATCCTTATATACTTCATGAGACGTCCAGTTGAAATAATTGCTCATTCACAAGAAAGATCCTTATCTTCTCCAGCTTTAGACATATATTGCCCTCCCAAGGAAGGATTCACATTCCAGGATTTGGTTGCAGCCACTGATAATTTTGATGACAGCTTTGTGATCGGAAGGGGAGCTTGTGGAATTGTATATAGGGCAGTCCTGCCATGGGGTCGTACCATTGCAATCAAGAAGTTAGCATCTAACAGGGAGGGAAGCAACATTCATAATAGCTTCCGTGCTGAAATTTTGACTTTGGGAAAAATCAGCCATCGAAACATTGTGAAACTTTATGGTTTTTGTTATGACCAGGGTTCTAATTTACTTCTTTACGAATATATGGAAAAGGGTAGTTTAGGAGAACTGCTTCATGGACCATTTTGTAATCTTGATTGGTGGACAAGATTCAAGATTGCACTTGGAGCTGCTCAGGGTCTGGCTTATCTGCATCACGATTGCAAGCCTCGGATTTTTCACCGTGACATCAAATCAAACAACATTTTACTTGATGACAAGTATGAGGCTCATGTTGGAGACTTTGGGTTAGCAAAAGTGATTGATATGCCATACTCAAAATCAATGTCTGCAGTTGCTGGTTCTTATGGTTACATTGCTCCTGGTAAGTTGTATTGAAAGCCTGAGAATCTCAATCTTAGTTCATATTGTAAGTCAAGTCTTATATTTAAGGTTATTAATACACTTGCCATTTTGCAGCGTGGTTTTTGTTGAACTTTTTAGTTCATTTTCTGAAGGTGTTGGATGTTCACCAAAAGCGCTGTCTAAGTTGATAGGAAGTGCAAAAATATCTAGTGGTTCATATTTGCATAAAAACCTACTTATATAATATGTCAAAGTGTTACTTGCATTTTCAGTTGCATCCCTGAGAAGATACTTCTTTGTGTTTCATAGGATCAACTGGTCGGCAATGTTGGGTCAATTTTAACATAAATTTGAACGTGAAAGAGGGAATTAACTTTTGATTCTGTTAGCAACAAGTGCTAATAATTAATGATCGATCATGAAACCTACATGTAAATCATTTTCTTTTCCAAATCAAGCTGAAATGTTATCCTCAATTCATCTAAGCCAATATGATGCTATGTAAAATGCTAATGAATGTTTCAATTGTCGTTTCTTTTTCCAGAGTATGCATACACTATGAAAGTGACAGAAAAATGTGACATATACAGCTATGGAGTTGTCCTTCTGGAACTGCTGACAGGCAGAACACCAGTCCAACCCGTTGAGCAAGACGGTGATCTTGTAACATGGGTGAGAAACTACATCAGGATTCATTCGTTGTCACCTGGACTACTTGATGTCCGGCTGGACTTACAAGATGAGAAAATTGTGTCTCATATGATCACTGTCATGAAAATTGCATTACTTTGCACAAGTATGTCACCACTGGACAGACCAACAATGAGGGAAGTTGTTTTGATGCTTATAGAATCCAATAAACGAGAAGGACAATTCGATTCTTCTCCAAGTCATGAAGCTAATTCAAGTGATGAGCTAATTGTACATGATTAATGATGATGATGATGTCCACCACAGATATGTTTTAGAACAGTACAAAAACCTTGTCCATGACTAACACCTTGAGAAGTCAATGTTGCTTACCACATCAGAAGCTGCTTCATCAATCAGCAGCATACAATTTTTTCTACAATAAAATGGATAAATCTCCCCTTCATGCTGTTCCCAATAATCATGAATACAGTTGCATTTTGCATGAGTACTTCTTGCTACCACTGGTCACTATCGAGGATATCAATGAAAGTGAAAATTAAAATTAGCTTTAAAGTAACTCATTTAAGTTCATAATGTTTTCCATTTGACAATTGAACTGAGCTGGCTATAGTATCAAGGAAAGATTGTCTCCCTCGTTGTGGAAAATAGTTGGTGTCAGAAAATGGACAAATTTTGATTTTTGAAAAAAATAATTCTCTTTTTTTTTTTAAAGCAGAAGTTATATTTACATTTGCCCCCTCTCAACATATTAACTTATTTCACTGAAATGAAATAAGAACTATTTTTGGGTTTTATCCTAATAATTCAAAGATTTCATTAATTAAATTTAACTAAACTTAATTTCATTTTTTATCATTTAGTATTATTCTTTACAAACTGCTTAGTTTTAATTTTTTTTTTCTGGAAAGTGATACAAGGAAATTCTTAGCTTTTAAATTAGAAGTAGCAAGTAGTATCTCAAAATTGTATATAGATTGTCTTGTTCGTTGCAGAAAATAGGTGGTGTCAGAAAATGGACGAATTTTGATTTTTGAAAAAGATAATCCTCTTTTTTCAAGTAGAAGTAATGTTCAAGTGCATATAATTAATATCTAAAAGACATCACATATAGAATGTAATTATAAAACTATCGAAGTCTTACTATATAAATTTGATCATAATATTCTAATAAGATTGAAATTTTGTTGTGTATGGTTCAAATATATGGCTCGTAAATGCAGAATGTTTTTAAAAGAGTCCAGATATCTTTTGAAAATATTTGACTGAACACAACCTATCCCATGATTACGTGCTAGATACAAATTATAAATTTAGAATGTTTTCATAAGAGTCCAAGTATCTTTTGAAAGTATTTGGGTGAACATAACCTGACATCTGATTATGTGTTAGGGTGTGTTTTTCTGGAATACAAAGGTTAAGACACGGGTTAGAACATGATTGAAACACGAGAGAATTGGTGTGGAAATGGTTTTTTTAATAGAACATGGCTTGAGATACAAGCGTGTCAGAGCCAATGTTCATATTTTGATACGCTCATATTTTATATGTTTAGGACTTAATTTATAGTCTTTACATTCATTTTAGGTTCATCTATGGCTGGTTTATCATGTTTATGTTTGATGCTTTTTCTCATTAGAATTAATGACATTTTTTCTTAATTTCTGGATTAATTATTGGGTCTTATACATATTTTTCTTACTAAATTGTTTAGTTTATCTTAATCTGCAATTATAATGGGTCCTGTTTAATTTGTAGGAAATACATTTGTTTTTAATTGAAAAAGACCACAACAATAATTAAATGAAGGAGGCTAGTCGCAGCTATGGAGAAGCTAGTTAGAGGCATGAACAACAACTCCACTTTAGTTGATCGACGTATGCAACTTGAGGACAAAAGAAAAATCATGCAAGCTCCAGGAGGCTACAAGAGAACGAAATCAACGCCACCAAAAGCAAATGAGGACAGCTGAAGCATGCAACTGGAGAGCGTGAACGGGGAGAGAGGCTGAAATAAAATAAGAAGAAAGCTAGGAGCTTGGTGAGATTAGAGGGACCCATGAGGTGACCCCACTCAAACAGCAAAAAAAAAGGAGGATTCACGCACTATCGTAAAGGCAGCTGGGTTTTGGGAACCAATGTGACAACTTTCCATTTACTTTGACAATTCAGCACTCATGCACAAGGGGGGCTTCCAAGATCAACGTGACACACAACAAACCAAGAAAGGCTCCACCAAGAGTGACCCCACAATTCAGCTATTAACGTGAAACCAGGAGGAGATGAAAGGAAATGTGAGACCCACCAAGCTGTCAACGTTACACATTAAGAAGGCTCTCCACTCAAAAAGCAAGAGGGTATCCATGCACATGAGAGAAGACCAACGTAATACATCACAGGGGCCCACGTTATAAAGGAGAGAAAGCTCCAAGGCCCCACCTAAAAAAAACACTCACACTTCATTATTTTAAACACTCCACACTCATTTTCAGCTGGTATTGTGTTGTTAGTATGTTGGTGGGCCAAAAGAAAAATTCTCTCATCATGAAATGGTGAAAAGAGCTGGCGGCGTTGGAGGCTGTGAGTGTGTGCGTGAACAGTAAAGGTGGGACAAGAATCAATGAAGACATCATCTAATCATGCTGAAGAAGAAAAGGCATTCACGCATACACAAAGGAGTGTGGGGGTCCATTACTCACTCATCATTAAACCAACGTTACTCATTTTGAAAAAGGACTCTGAACGTTATTTTAGAAGGGGGCTCCATTTTTACTCTTCATTTTTTTAGCTCTCTCCACCAACACTTCACCAACGTTTCATCGTTTGTTCCATTTAATTCTCCATCACGCAACTCCAACAAGCCTCCATTCATTCATCACTCCAACAACACTTCATCAACGCAACCTACATCTACTCTCAAGGAGCTTCCATTGACAAGCAGCAACAACGCGGCATCTTCATCGCCAAGGAAACAACCACGCAAGGAGAGGGGAGAGCTCATTTTATTTTGCTGAATATTTGGAGCTTTGTTCTTAATTTTTATTTGATTCCGTCATGAGTTTATTTGGGCTGTATGCTTATGGATTGTTTGGCATGATGATTTGTGGCTAAAACTTTAATTTCTCTTAGGGATTTGATATTTTTGATGATGCTTTAA
>JANVCL010000003.1:23038237-23053248 GCA_026546855.1 Erythroxylum incrassatum | reverse complement strand
CAACAATATATCAATATACCACTCATGCACATCATGTCTCTATCGATCGGTATTCATCTCAATACCCACAATGAATCGGTACAGTGTCTCCTAGCATTCCTGCCGCTCGGTCTCATCAGATCCGATCGGCATCGAGCTAAAATCCATACACAATAACTATATTCGCCCTCGGATCACTTCATCATGTCATGTCACTTTTCATTTTAATTTCTCAATTCCCAATCATTTCACTCTGCGATCGCTCGACCAATACGATCGCTCAGCCAGCACATCGTTCGGCCAGCGAAATCGCTCGGCCAGCGCATCGCTCGGCCAGCGCATACGACCCCACTTCATACTCTCTCCTTATGCTGCAATTTTCGTCCATCACTAATGCCATACGACAACTTCATTAGCTTCCTTTCTTGTTAATGCTTCCTAAAACTTAAACATTTCGTGGGCTGAAAATTCGTGGGCTTCTCCTAGCTACAATCTTCCTTATTCTTTTAATTGCAAAGCAAAAGACTATTAAAAAGGGCTAAAGGCCCACTTGCTTCTTTTTAAATTCTAATAACTCATAAAACTCTCAAGTCATATAATTCTTACTAACAATGCCTCACAAAACAAATCTAATTTCACTAAATCCCTTCATATAATAATCATAACCTACACAATAAAATCCTCAATTTATTCCAACCAAATAAACAAAATTATCAAACTAAAATCTCAAAATAATTTAAACGTGCTTAAAAAGGAATCGGGGCCTAACAGATAAAAGGAATATTGATGATTTTTTTAATGTAGACTAATCTAGCATAAAAAGGGACTCAGATAACAGTGATGTGGAAAAGGACGTGAGATTTCACAAGATAAGGAAATTAATTTCATCTAATCAAATATTGTTAGAAAATGATCAAACTTTAGAAAATGAAATTGATATGTTGAAAAAAATTAGTAGCATGGAGAATTTCAGGTATTTCTTGGACTTGATTAACATCTCAAGGTATTAATCATGGTTACAACTAACCTGCGAAGAGCATATTCGTCGAATTGAAGATTTTTGTATATTGCTTATATATATATAGAAATGTGATCTTATAAATATTTCTTAGAGTATATCAACTAAATGCGGTATATCTAATAAGGTGGAGATTTTTATCTATAGCTCATATATATGTGTTGCAATATTGGATTATTTTTGGAAGAACATGGGAGTTTTTTAAAAGTATTAAGAAGATCACGACCTGACACACGACCATATGTTAAAAAGTTTTCTTCTCTGTAATTCAAAAGTGGACACAAACGCATGTTAGTTTGGAAAAGGAATTTTTAAAGAGGAAATAACCTAAAAAAATAGGTGTGTTAGAGTCTATATCAATGTAGTGCAAAGATAAATATAGTTACACAATTTAGAAAATATGTGTGTTGAAAGATGTGTTTATATACATCCACAAAACAAAATATGCACATGTACTCGAATTCAATTGTAGACAATCCAACTATAGACTAGATCATTTTTATGATAGATTGAGTTACACAATTTAGAAAATATGTGTGTTGAAAGATGTGTTTATATACATTCACAGAAAGAAAATATGATCATGTACTTTACTTCAATTGTAGACAATCCAGCTATAGACTAGATCATTTTTATGATAGATAGGTCCTCTTATAAAAGTAAATCATACTCTATAGTAAATCTCTTATTATCCAATTCTATTACAATGTCTAAATATATACCCTATAATGTGGATCACCCTCTAAGCTACTGAATACAATATGATAATTATTCATACTTCTCAAACTGAAAGTTACTTCTAAAAAATCTTAAGGTCTTTGTCTCCTGTCATCTCTTTTATTGCACTAATTAAATAAATCACTCATTGTGATATGTCAATATAGGAGCTTAAGGCTCTATCTAAGCTAGTCACCACATAAAAGATTGAACAAACACTCAAGTCACTGGCTCCTTTTAAAGATTTTGTTCATGATGGAGTTCACATCCACTTCTTCATTGAGACACGGTTTTAAATTAGTGAAGTAGTGGTTGATGCAATTAAGGGGTTCTTCTCAAATAAAAGAATGCTCAAAGAAGTAAACTGTACCTTCATTACTTTATTCCTTAAGGGAAAGGAGCGTAAATCATTGAAGGACTACATACCCATTTCATGTTGCATTTCGATATATAAGGTACTATCCAAAGTGATTGCTGAAAGGAAGAAACATGTGTTATAAACTCTCTTAGATCCACCTCAAGGTGGATATATCCTTAAAAGGTAGGTAGGAGACAATATAACATTGAATTAAGAGTTCTTTAAACATTATAATAGGAAGAAAAATTATAAAAATTATGTTGTTTATTAATTTTTAAAAAGCTTATGATACTGTGGATT
Organism: Erythroxylum incrassatum; assembly: GCA_026546855.1. NCBI lineage: Eukaryota > Viridiplantae > Streptophyta > Magnoliopsida > Malpighiales > Erythroxylaceae > Erythroxylum > Erythroxylum incrassatum. Next base: position 23,050,876 of record JANVCL010000003.1, on the reverse strand, counting down.
AGAAATTCATACTTAACATATTTAAGAGCCTTTGGTTTCCTTGAAAACTTTATTGATTAGATTGAGCAATGTTGATCTAATGTTCCATATAGAATTATGGTTAATCAAGAGCCTTCCAGCCCTATCCAAAGATCCAGGGGCATCATGAAAAAGGATTCCATTTTCGCTTATTTACTTTACCTAGTGATGGAAGTATTTAGTAGGTTGTTGGAAAGAGTTGCTAATAAGAATAACTCCTTCATATTCCACTCTAGATGCAAAAGGTTAAGGATGATTAGCTTGAATTGTACTAGTGAGTTGAATTTTACTAATGATGTCTTTATATTCTTTAAAGCACATGGCAGTTCAATATCCTCACTCATGAATACACTAAATATATTTGACAAGATGTTAAGTTTAAGTATAAATAAAGACAAGTGTAGTCTGTTTGTTTTTGCTAATGCAAGAAGTTAAACTGCTAGGATTTCCACTAGATTTAATGTGGCTCTGCTTCCCATCAAGTACCTAGGCTTGCTAATTTCATCTACCAGACATATATGTGCTGTTTTTAAACCATTATTAGATAAGGTCAAAAGAGAATAGAAAGTTGAAGCTCTAAGGTATTGTCTCTAACTGGAAGATGCCAACTAATAAATTCAATTCTTAACTCCTTAAGTGTATGTTAGGCCTCTCTTCTAATCTTCCTCAAACAATAATAAAAGGCCATTAAAATATTGCTCAAAAGATACATATAGTCTAGTATAAAAGATATGGAAATTAATCCTAAAGTTATCTGGTCTAATATTTGTAAACTAAGGAAAAAATAGGTTTGGGCATACATTCAGTAAAATTTCTAGTTTAGTCATATTAGCCAAAAGAGTTTGGAGGCTTTTACAAGAAAAAATCTTTAAAGGAAAGATAGATTTATATTTTTACATCAAAGATTAAAATTTTAGGATAACTAAGCACCTTGGTAATGCTTATACTCTAATGAAATTCCTATTTAGGATGACAAGCAAGATCGAGAAATCATATATAAGTATCACAAGTAATGGCATGAATACTTCTTTTTGGCATAATTATTGGACTCCATTAGTCCCTTTAGAGCTAAAGGAAGAAGTTGAAGCACTATGAGTAAGGCTTTCACTAAATAGCACAGTAGCATGATTAGAATCAAATAGAGTAAATAAAACTTTTTCTAATGATCTATCATCAAAGGAAGTCATGCAAAGAATAACATATTATGCCAACAATTAGTATTCTTTTTCTTGTAATTTTGGTTATAGACAACAAAATTCTATACATTGAAGTTGTGGTGGTTGATATCGTGGTTAGGGGAAAAATACCTATTCAACTCATTTTAATGGTTATGTATTACACAGTATTCTCATCATCAATGAGTTGTTGATTATAAGGATCATCAATTTAATTTCTTATCATGGTTCTATTATACTTATGGTCCATGATCATTTAGCTAGATAATGTCTAACTTTAATGTTAAATCAACAACATTCACTCACCTTTAGGTTGAATACCAATTTGACAACACCTAACCCCTTACTAAAACTTCAATTGATCATAGATACTAAGGACATGTATCATCTTAGACCTAATATCAAAAATCTCACGTCACATCATTACTATCAATTCCCTAATGACATCCAAATTAGAAATGGTCAGACAATCCTAATATCTAACATCAATTCTTCTTATTGCCACTCTTCCAATTGTTCTTTTCATTTGTATGATATTTTACATGTTCCATAATCTTACAATGATTTGCTTTCTATTTATTTTTTTACCAAAGCTAAAATAACATATTTATTCCTCATCATTTTGTGGTTAAAGATTTTCACAAAAAGGAACCACTACATACTATCCAAAATGATTATAGGTTATGCATCATGATGCTTAAACCCATTTAGCAACCAAGCCCTCCTGTAGATGCTTATGTCCTAAAACACTTAAACAAAGTGGGTGCATTGAAAGGAAACATAGACATAGTCTAAATATTGGCTTGTCCTTGTTATATAATTCATTTTTGCCATATGAGTACTAGAATTATGGATTTGATACAATGACATATCTAATTATAGTCCTCCTCCAATAACACCAGTCGTACTACCATTATTTTACCAGCTACATTTCTTCCTCCCATACACCTGAAAATACTAATTTCTTTTGACCTATGAAGGAAATTAAGGCCTAAACACAGAATATGAATGAATTAAGTATAAAAAATAATAAGAAATTATCAAATAATAAAAAATATGCAGTAAATATAGGATTAGAAATATAGTTTATTTGGTATTTATCAAGCTCCCTTACACTTAAGTATTTGTTTGTCCTCAAGTAAATCAATTTCATTACTCTTAATATGAAATAACTCTAGGAAAGCATTCACCAAATCGAAGATATCCATCAAAATTCTCCATCATTCATTCAGTTGCAAAGTTCATTAATGAAAAGCTAAGTATTAATAAAAGTTGAAATAATGAATGAATTAATTTAAAATAAATTCATTACAAAGTCTATCCTAAGGTTCATCTAATCCAAGTATCAACAAAAGTTAAATTCATAATTACTGAAGACATAACATCAAAACTAAAGGAAGACCAAAAAATTAAAAGAGACATAATGAAATCCCATTTGATCTTCATGAAATTCACTTTAAATTGACAAAAATCCACTTCAATTGTTCTTCCTTACTTGTTCTTCATTCTCTATTGTTCTAAGCCATCAATTTGTGATTCACTAAACCAAACTTGAGCCTCCTACAAACCTGCTAGTAACTCCTCTCTATTTTATCTTCATTTTGCTCTTTTATAGCTCAAAAATAGAATTTATTGGGAGGCTATAGTCACCCATATGTTTGTTTCCAAGACTATATCCCTTAATCTTTCTTTAATTTTTTAAAGATCATATAAAAACAAAGTCCTAGAAAGTTATATTAAGCCACGCAGTCGTGTTCCTAAAGGACAACTTTAATCTTCAATTTTTTGCCTCAATTTTGTCTAATTTTTACTTCTTTTGACCTATAAAGGCAACTAAAACCCACAAACATAATATGAAAAAATTAAGTACTAAAAACAATAAGAAAATCTCAAATAAACAAAAAAATATACAGTAAATATGGGATTAGAAATATAATTTATTTGACATTTATCAAACTCCCCCCCACACTTAAGCATTTCCTTGTCCTCAAGCAAATCAATTTCATTACTATTAACTTAATAAGAAACAACTCTAATAAAGCATTCAACAAATCAAAGATATCAATCATAATTCTCCATTATTCATTTAATTGAAAAGTTCATTAAATTGTTAAATAATTAGTGACCTGTATCAAATTAAAGATCGATCTAATTTAGTTTAAAATTATTTAAATTTTAACTCAATTTACACCATTTAACTTAATGCATAAAATGAAAATATATAATAAAAAAGCCAAAACCTTTATACGCTTTCACACTTCTTTACTAAAAACAAAAAACTAAATTTAGACATCATAGGAGCATTAGAAACTTGTTTGAAAAGTCAACAAAAAACTAGATTTAGACAATATAGGAGCATTTAGAAACTTGTTTGAAAAATCACCTACCCTTTTGATGTGAGAGTAAATATCTTATTATGAATACCCTTGGCTACACATCTAAGTCACTATCTCACATGGATACTAGCACTACTCTTTAACTTTGACATTTTCATTGGTAATAAGCTAACAAAGTGAAATTATTTGTGCTCATTTATTCACATACTACTATTTTTCTTTTTAATTTTAATATTTATGTGGGGAATAAAAATGCTAAAAAAGAATTCACTTTTAACTTAATGTATATACAAATTATGCATAAATTATCATAATGCAAATTGTGTCCATTTTTAAAATTAATGAACCAAATTGAAATTAATTTGATAATTAAAACTCATAACTATTTTTTTAAACAAATCAAATTATAATCACAACTAAACTTATAATGAATCATCTTGATAAACATCCCCTTTTCTTTTAAATCCCGAATTATTCATTGTTAAGTAAATTATAACAAAGATGATAAGCTTGATGGTTAAGTCTTTCCCCCACACTTAAGTTATACATTGTCCTCAATATGCAAAATATGCAAGAAAATGAAAATATGAAAAAATAAAGGAGGAGGTGAGGATAACTGGTACTCCTCTGATAGAAAAAATTTTAGCCTTGTCTAATGTTTGATAACTTCCATCCAATGTTGTACTCCTCTGATAGAAAAAAATTCAGCCTTGTCTAATGTTTGATAACTTCCATCCAATGTTGTTAAAATCTTTTCTACTCTAAAGCAAGGGGTGAAGTTGCCTTCATAACATATGGAACTCCATTAAATCTCAAGTACAAAATTAGGACCATCAAACTAAAATTATGAAAATGACTAAATACTAATGAAAATCCTACAAACTAATCAATTAAAACAAAAACATAATTATTAAGTTGCCTCCTAACCAATGATTTTTTGAATTCTTATAGCTGGACTTTTCTTCTTTAACCTAGATATATAATTACTAGATTGCTTTGACCTTTATTCCCACATATTTACAGCCTACTAATAGACCATAATAAGCATATAAGATATCAAATTAATAAAATCAATTAACTCTGTTAATGTCCTTTTCAGTAACAAATTATCATTATAACAAGGAATAACCAAACCTCATGGATCTTTGATCAACTCTTATAGTTTATTATATGAGAATTAGTAGCCTTTCATACTTAAGACGACTACAAATAATTCCATAATAGCCTTCTTATTTAGGTTCTCCTTATCATCTTCATCTACATCATCTTCCTCCTCTCTTCATTCTCTTCTTGACCAGCAGCTTCCTTCATGTCTTCGACCTTTAACTCCTCGTCACTCCACAAAGATATTGTATTCACTTGTTCCCTTCAAGTTGCTTGGTGTATTCATAAAACACAGGCCTTTTTGGTTTTATAGAGAGCACCCTCAGTTGATGTAATGAAATCCATAAGGCTAAGAGTATATTCAAGATGTTAATCCCCCTTGTCCTACTATTATGATAGAAACCTAGACGAAACATGATCGTTCCATGCAAAGTTGTAATAACTGCTCTGATCTAGATTATAAGTACTCTTATATGGGGTATCTCGAGGCTAGTTCTCTATAATAGTTGGATGCTCCTATATGTCTTTTGGTGCTAGACATTCATGATTGAGGTTGTTAACCCTACAAATGTTACAAATGAGCATTAACCCTTCTTGATTGTTGGATGAAGCATATTTAGTGATAGTTAGAAGTGAAAATAAAGTGGATATGTGTAGGAAGTTATTGATGAATGGTTTATGAAAAGGTGTTATTGCTTGGTTAATTATCAAAGATAGATTATGATGTATTTGTAAATGATATTGGGTTGAAATGAAGTTGAAAATGAAGCAGAAGAGATGGTTTAGTGTTTAGATGGGTTATATATGAATATGGGAAATAGAAAGATGAAACATGCAGCAAAACCTGTTCTCAGAATAGGTTTCTGTCAACTTTCTAACACATAACATGCCTTGGTATTTTGGGCATAACTTTTTCTGTAGATGTTCAAATTGAGTGATCTTTTATTTGTGTAAACTAGAGACATAGGACTACAAATTGTATGAAGGAATAGAATCTAAATTCAGTTTCTAAGAATCTCAAGTTTTGGATGGAAGTGGAGCATAGAATTTTATTTTAGCATAGGAAATAGTTCAACTTATTGAGTTATCACTTTTCAATTTCAAAACCAAATTGAATGGAATTTTGGTTGTTATTTAAGGAAATCAAGTGAGACAAGAGGAGCAAGGAGAGTACGAGGAAAGACATCCCTATAAACATTTATAATAGAGTAAATAAGCCACTCATTGTTTTCTTCAAATCAAGGAAGTTTAATGATTTAAATTACATCATCAATATTGCCTTAATTATGTATTGAATGAATTAAGAAATTGCTACATGCTTGATATGTGAATTGTGTGATGATTTATTAAAATGATTTCCATTGAAAAGATTGCATGTTTAAGAAATCATGTTTTTGGAAATGATTTTGAAATTATATCAAGTATATGAAAAGCAAGTTTGCGAAAAAGTGCCATTTTGGGCAACAAGTTTACAAATTATTAAATATGTGTTATATGGGTTTGTGGTAGTCTCTCAAGAATGTCACGTGCATGTTGACCAAGTTAAAGGCTTCTCTAGCCTGCTTGCTAGTGCCAGGGAGCTCCTTCATGGACTCCCTCAAGTTTACGACTACATAGGACCATTATGTGGAGATATGTAGTGCGTCATGTTTATGGATCTACCCAAACTATTTTGATGTGTTTAAGTGCTTATGAAATGTTAACAAGATTGATGCATACATGATTTATAATTGCTGATGAATCGTTTGATAAATTGAGAATTTTGAGAAATAAGTGTTTGGTGATTTTTCATACGAAATTACTATGGTTTCGAAAATGTACAATGGCAATGAGTTTTGAAAATGTTTTTTGCTTATTTCTTGATTATAAATCTGTTACCCACAAGCTTCAAACTCACCCCTTATCCGTCCCATATATAGGTGATGAGCAAGAGATCGAGTAGTTTAGCGAGTTAAGGCATCACTCGAATTAGGTAGTTTTTGGATTTTTATGCTAGTTTTTGTAAACACAAGGCTTTAGTCGCATTTCAAGTTTTACTAGTTCAAAAGTGTATTTTGTATTTTTGGTTCTCAAACTCAACTGATTATATTGTGGCTTAAAATGCCAGTAAAGCTTTGTAAAACTCTTACTTTCAATATTAATGGAATATATATTTGGATTTTGTCTATGTTTTCTTCATGTTTTCGCAAAGTATCCGATTATGGAATTGAGATGCAGATTTTGAGAAATTGTTCGTGGTTAGGTTCATAACCATTTTTGTTTTTGGGTTGAATTTATGAATGTGGTTGAAGGATTTTTACGTTTGCATTTTAGTAAGATAAGTAGTTTTGGGTTATGGGTTCTACTAAAGAGGTTTTTGTTGCGGTGAAGCCAAGAGTTTGTCGCAGTATAATTAACTCGAAGCTTTTTATTTTTGTTAAGGTGGTGAGTTCGTCGTGGCGTCAAATTCCTGAAGGGTCCAGTGGATTTTCCCCTTATGTTCGCCATGGCGAAGCCTGCGTTTGCTTCCGAAGGATTTTCCTTTTAAAGTTTCCAAATTCTAAGTCTTTCTACACTCTCAAGCTTCATGATCCTATGTCTGATGTTGGGCTCCAGAAACTAGATCCAACATATTATGGTGTCAGAGTGACTAGGTTTAGGTCCAAGTTTGCGACTAGGTCTAGGAGTATCCTAGGCATAAAATGGGTAATTGAGGACATGAAATGAATATGCATTATTTTAAATAAACAACTTGCTGAATTGTTTTATATGATTTGAACTGTTTTGCATACTTTGAAATATTTTTATATGAACTAAATATTTTCAATGGTTTTATATTGAAGGAGTGAAAATGCCACCTCGAAAGAGAACTCGAGAAGCTATGACTCAATCTAGCTCTCGCCAAGGGAGCACAGATAAATCCTATGTCCCACAAGATGCTGGGACAAATTCTGCTCCAAATTCTGAGGCACCTAGTATACAAGAGGAAGTGCCTTCACTACCTCCTCCTATGCCTCAAACAAATCCCATGGATCTGCGTTTCTTTTAAGCCTTCACTTAGGCTTTCACGTACGCAATGGGTCAAAGGACGCAAGTTCCAATGCAAGCTCCAGTGGAGGGAAATGGGCAGTATGATAAGCTCTGCAAGTATGGAGCTGTGGATTTCAATGAAACTACAAACTCAGAAGAGACTGAAGCCTGATTAAGGAAGACCGAGAGGGTTTTGATTCAAATGAAGTGCTCAGCTGAGGAGAAGTTAGAGTATTTAGTGAGCTTGCTACAGGGGGACGCACTTCATTGATGAGAATTAGTACCCCACAATCAGGATATGCCTTCGGTGTTATCATGGAGAGACTTTCTGGAAGCTTTCAGGAGGAAATACTTCTTGAGGGTCTATGTTCAAGAGAAGGCCAGAGAGTTCCTAAATTTCACACAGAAGGACATGAGTGTGAGTGAATATGAGCTGAAGTTCACCCAGCTATCACGATATGCAGCCAACATTGTTGCTAACGAATAGGATAAGTGCCGCAATTTTAAGGGAGGACTACATTTGGGGATCAAGGAAAAAGTCTTGATCCATAATTTCTATGACTACCAGCAATTGGTTGATGCCACACTCCAGGCTGAAAAATTGAAGAATTTAAGAAATGAAGTAAGCAGGAAGAGGAAGAATAGGGAGCAGTCTTTTAAGAAAGGAATAAGAGCTCCAATGCCTGAGAGGAGTACAAGAAGTTATCACACACAAAGTGAAGTTGGAAGTAGTGGCTCCACCAAGAACAAGTAGGCAAAGGCAGTTTCAGGGTAAGCCTCAAATGTGGGAGGCACTGGAAGGACAGGGAGGAGTAGATACACAAACCCCCCAATGTGAGCATTGTGGGAAACTTTACCAAGGAGAGTGATTCAAGTTACTTGGAGCATGCTTTCGATATGGAGAGAAGGGACATATGATCAGGGACTATCCCTAAGTACCAAGGCAAAAGGGACCACAGTTTCAAGCCCGAGGATAGCAGAAATAGTGGGAACCAGGTCAATCACTGAGGTGGGCAATTCTGGAGCTACAAAGAAGGCTATTCCTCTAGGAAGGCCAAGGGGTCAGGCGCAAGCAAGGGTGTTTACCATAACGAGAGAGGAAGCTGCAGCCACACCTGAAGTAGTTACGGGTATGGCTTAGCTATTTAATTCTAAAGTATATGTTTTAATTGATTCTAATTCCACACATTATTTTGTTTTTACAAGTATGATTTTACATGGTATGAATTTAGTGCCTTTGGATGGTCCTTTGCTTGTAAGTACACCTTTAGGGAGGAATTTGGTAATCAGTAAAGTATATAGGGGTTGTGAACTCCTTATTGAGGGTGCTAGACTAGTAGTAGACCTCCTACCTCTAGACTTAAAAGGCTTAGATATTATAATTGGAAAGGATGTTATGGATAAGTATCATGTAAATTTGGATTGTGGCCTTAAGGAGGTTGATTTTGATCTGGGCAACGGTGAGAAGATGAATTTCAAGGGGGCAGGAAAACACCATCACTAAGAATTATTTCGACCTTGATAGCTAACAGAATGATGGGAAAGGGGTGTGAAGCCTTCTTGGTGCATGTTGTTGATACTGATGTGAATGAAGGAAAGTTAGAGGATTTTTCGATTGTGAGGGAGTTTTTTTTATGTGTTCCCAGAGGACTTACCTAGTTTGCAAATGGCGAGGGAAATCGAGTTTGCCCTCAGCTTGATTCCTTTAACCATACCCATTTCTATACTACCGTATAAGATGGCCCCAGCTGAACTAAAGGAGCTCAAGGAATAATTGGAGGTACTGTTAGAGAAGGGATATATATGGCTAAGTTCGTCACCTTGGGGAGCACCTGTTTTATTTGTTAAGAAGAAGGATGAAACATGGCAGATGTGTATTGATTATCGAAGACTCAACAAGGTGGCCATTAAAAACAAGTATCCTCTACCACGAATAGATGATCTGTTTGACTAACTGCAGGGAGCAAGGGTCTTTTTAAAGATTGATCTCAGCTATCATCAGCTTAGAATCAGGGAGTATGATGTGAACAAGACAACCTTCAGAACACGTTATGGGCATTATGAGTTCCTAGTCATGCCATTTGGTTTGTCTAATGCCCCAACTTCTTTCATGGATCTTATGAATAAGGTCTTCAAGGAGTATCTGGATCAATTTGTCATAGTGTTTATCAATGACATTCTGGTGTATTCCAAGACTAAAGGGGAACATGAGGAGCATCTTAGGATTGTGTTGCAGACATTGAGGGAGAAAGAGCTTTATGCTAAGTTCAACAAATGTGAGTTTTGGCTTTATGAAGTGATATTTCTTGGACATGTGATTTCTAAAGATGGGGTACATGTTGATCCAAGGAAGGTTGAAGCAGTGGTAAAGTGGCATGCACCTAAGACAGTGACAGAAGTGAGGAGTTTTCTAGGTCTGGTAGGTTATTATAGGAGGTTTGTGGAATGATTCTCCATGATAGCTACTCCATTGACCCGGTTATTGAGGAAGAATCAGAAGTTTATCTAGAGTGATGAATGTCAAAAGAGTTTTGAGGAGCTTAAGCACAGATTGACAAGAGCCTTGATTCTGACTTTGCCTACAGGAAATGAGGGTTATACAGTTTATAAGGACGCTTCAAGAAAGGGTTTAGGTTGTGTGCTGATGCAGGGAGACAAAGTGATAGCTTATGCCTCACAGGAATTGAAGCTATATGAGTTGAATTATCTGACTAATGATCTGAAATTGGCAGTAGTGATTTTTTCCTTGAAGATTTCGAGATATTATTTGTATGGGGTTCAAACAAGGATCTTTACTGACCATAAAAGTCTGAAGTACTTACTGAGCCAGAAAGAACTGAATTTGAGACAGAGAAGATGGTTAGAGCTGATTAAGGATTATGATTTGTTGATTGAGTATCATCTAGGAAAGGAAAATGTAGTAGTAGATGATTTGCGTAAGAAATCTTCGATAGCCCATGTTTAGACAATTTATGTAGCAGCCCATATCACTCATTTATAGATATTGATCGCTTTGGGCCTTAGCCCAGCCAAGCCCTCACGATTTTCCTTTACCCGAGACCTTCTCAGGAGGTCACCCATCCTAAAACCACTCTCACCTAAGCACATTTAACCTTGAAGTTTTGATAGGATCCGGTGCATTACGTCATGAAAAACGCGTCTGTAAGGGAGAGGTATCCGTACCCTTATAAGGTGTACTTCGTTTGCCTCTTCAATCGATGTGGGATCTCACACTCTCCACGCCCTTAAGGCCCAGCCCTCTTTGGGGTCTAGCCTAGTTCGCATAATGGTTTGAGTACCAACTTTGATACCATTGTACAACCCAGATCACCCACTTACAAATATTATCCACTTTAGGCCTTGGCCCAGCCAAGCCCTCACAGTTTTGATTTTCCTAAGGCCTTCCCAGGAGGTCACCCATCCTAGAACTACTCTCACCCAAACGCATTTAACCTCGGAGTTCTGATGAGATCTGATGTTTTAAGCCATAGAAAATGCATTTGTAAGTGAGAGGTATCCATACCCTTATAAGGCGTACTTTGTTCCCCTCTCCAACCGATGTGGGATCTCACACTCTCCGTCCCTTTAGCGCCTAGCCCTCTTTGGGGTTCAACCTAGCTGGCACAACAGTTCAGGTACCAGCTCTGATACCACCTATAACAGTCCAAATCACCCACTTACAGCTACTGTCCACTTTGGGCCTTGGCCCAGCTAAGCCCTCACGGTCTTGCGTTACCCGAGGCCTTCCTAGGAATTCACCCATCCAAGAACTACTCTCACCCAAGCACATTTAACCTCAGAGTTTTGATAGGATCCGGTGCATTAGGCCATAGAAAGTGCGTCTGTAAGCACTATAAAAAATTAATACAATTCGCGACGTTTTATTAATAAAACGTCACAAATTATAAAGATTTTTTGTGACGTTTAAAAAACGTCACAAAAATTTCAGATTTTTTAAGACATTTTCATATAACGTCACAAATTTATAACATTTTTTGCGACATTTTTTTATTAAAACGTTGCAAAATACAAACCATGACGTTTTGTAAAATAAAACGTCGCAGTTGATTTGTTTACTTAATATTTAGAATTTCACTCTCACGCTTTTTTCTCTGGTTTCTTCTTTCTCTGCTTTATGTTGTCCACGAATCAGTTCATTATGTTCTTTTATTATTCTCTATCGTCTTAGCCCTAGCCTCCTGCTCATAACTCACCACCTCTCCATTTTGCTTTCATTGCTCTCCGATGACTTTTCACCCATTTTCGTCAGAATTTGAGCAATTTTTGTTGGATTTGAGCAATTTCGGACGGATTTTCTTTGCCCATAAACAAAAACCCACTAGTGAAGGTGAAATAGACGTCACCTTCTTCATCTTAGCCACTGAGACGTCCAAGCATTCCCCGAATCCGCAGACTAGCTCTTCAAGGGGGTTGAAAGCCTTAAAGGCGTTATCGCTAGCGCAAAGGATCTTCTCACGTGCTCAGCACGCCCTGCTGTGAAAAGAAACATCTTCGTACACGCCGTCGTACTCTAGCTTCGGTAAAACCATTCGATAAGATCTTGTTAGCTCTTTGGTTCTTTTTGTCATATTCCCGTCCATTTAGTTTTTGGTGTAGAGCTAGTGTAGAAATATTGGTTACATGTTTTGGGCTTTTATTTTTATTCTATCTTTTTTTTCAATCTCAAGTTTGCTAAGATCTATTTTCGGTTTAGATTTCTTTCTTCTTGTTGTTGTTTATTTTGTTCGGTTGGTGTAGATCAGTTTAGACTCTAGAAAGAGAAGTTTTAGGATCGTTTTGTTCTTTGATTGCTTACTTTCTAGTGATATTCTATTCAATTCAATTTTCTTTGATTTTTTACTGTTTATGGCTACAATTTCATGTTTTTCCTTCTGCTTATTGCATTCAAAAACTTTTCTCTGCAGTATTCAATTATATTCAGTGTTGGGAACAAGGAAAGGATTAGGGAGGTTTATGAGCGTGCAATTTCAAATGTG
>JANVCL010000003.1:22961451-22984414 GCA_026546855.1 Erythroxylum incrassatum | reverse complement strand
TTAATGTATTTTATATGCTTTCCTATTTAGATAGTCAAACCTAAATTAAAGGAGCTGATTGTATATTCCTTATTTAGATAGGACTCCTAGTGTATATATGTAGATAAACTATTCTCTAATAATACACAGTTTTTAGCATACACAAAATCCTTTGCATTGACACTTACTCCCTATTGACAAAAAGAAGGGATACTTCATGAGTCTTCCTGTGTCAAAACACCCTAATAAAATGGTGTAGTCAAAAGAAAAAATGGACACGTTTTAGACCAAACACGTGCATTGTTATGTCAAAAAAATGTACCAAAATATTTTTGGGGGACGCAATTCTAACAGCCACTCATCTCATTAACAGACTACCCTCTAGAGTCCCAGGATTCAAAAGTCCAATGAAGGTACTCTCTTCATTCTACCCAAATATATCCACTACAAACAATCTTGTACCTCGAATTTTTGGGTGTGTATCCTTTGTTCATATTCATAGCCAAGATCGTGAGAAATTAGATCCTAGAGCACTAAAGTGCATCTTTGTAGGGTATTCATCAACTCAAAAAGGATATAAGTGCTATCATCCTCCTTCCAAGAAATTTCATGTGTCCCGAGATGTAACCTTTAATGGACAAGAAGCCTATTTCGTCCAACCTTATCTTCACGGGAAGAATCTCAAGGAAGATAACGAGTCCATTCTTGAAGTGTCTGAATATGATCCCTTCTATCTAAACCCAGTCAAATGCCTTCGATTCAATTAGAATCAAACATCTCCAAACCAAAATCTCCTGAACTTGAACCCATTCTTGAACATGAATCTACTTCTGGAGATGTGCGATTTGGCAAAATTTTGGTGTAGCTAAGGCAGAAAGAGGTCAATCCGGAATCTGTGCATGTACAAGAATCTAATCCAAATGAGGTAAATTTCTGATTTCCCTACTTTGCAAACTAAAACAAAGTTACAAATTAGTGAGGAAGATCAGGACCAACCAATTGCCATTAGGAAAGGAACCAAAACACGCACCAAATGGGTGTTATACCCACTCTCACACTACATGTCCTTCCAAACTTCTCACCAACATTCAAAGCCTTTCTTGTAAACCTCAATACCACAATCATTCCTAAAACCTTATCGTAGCCATTGTCTAGTGAAAAATGGAAACAAGCCATGGATGTGGAGATGGAGGCACTAAGAAAGAATAAAACTTAGAGTTTGATGGAATTGCCAGTTGGAAAAAGGCTGGTGGGCTGCAAATGCGTGTATATAGTGAAATATAGGGTTGATGAGTCGATTGAAAGGTACAAGGCAAGATTGGTAGCCAAAGGACATACTCAGACTTATGGGATTGACTATCTAGAGACATTTGCTCCTGTAACTAAGATGAATACAGTCATAGTAATTTATCTCTAGCTGCAAACCATGGTTGAGAACTACAACAATTTGATGTAAAGAAAGCATTTCTGCATGGGGATCTTGAGGAGGAGATTTCCATGGAAGTCCCAACAGCCTATGAAACAAAAGTGACCACCAATACTGTATGTAAGCTGAATAAAGCCCTGTATGGATTGAAACAATCCCCTCGGGCCTGGTTTGGTTTATTTGGAAAGGTCATGTTATCTATAGGATATAAGCAAAGTCAAGGGGATCACACATTGTTCCGTAAGCATTCAACCACAAGGAGAGTGACAGTATTAGTGGTTTATATGGACAGACATTTCATCAAGGAGAAGTTAGATAGTGGCTTGATATGCACTCCGTATGTGTCGACAAAGGGGCAACTTGCCGATATTCTCACTAAAGGATTAAGTAGCTCACTGTTTGAGGGTATTGTGTCCAAGCTAGGAATGGAAATTTCCTATTCACCAACTTGAGGGGGAGCGTGAGAATTCGTAATTATGTTTTAGGTAAATATTGGGTATAAGATATGTATTGTTAGGATCCCAAAATTTAAGGGATTTTCTGTTAGAGTCAGATTCCTAGTTTAGTGGGATTAGTTTCCTAATTTGTGTTGTACTCTTTGTGTATATATTACCCATTAAGTGGTTCAATAGATAACAACTTGAAACCCTAAAATTTGATAAAGAACAGAGTGGGTAGTGTGGAGAATCTTATTTCCAACAAACAATTTCAAATAGCTTATAAAAGTTATGAGCAAATCTCAGAAATGGATTTCCATAAAACTATAACCTATGTTTGCCACAGTACTTGTGCTTCATCTTGAAGTGATTCAAAGGAAAAAACACTATTATCAGGGAATGAACAAGAGAAGGTTTAAATCCTATCAATGAAACATGAAAGAATTGTCCTTTCATACACTTAAAAACAGTAAATTTTGATGGGATACAACTAGTAATTTATTTCTAAAGAAAATTTGCAAGATGAGTATGACCAATATTTTATTTCCATTAGCAATCGCTGGAGGCACATAAACACAAACAAACAAAAAGAAGAGTTTATATATCATTGTTTAGAAAACAAGATCGAGATGGCGAAAAGGTCAAGAAAAAAGGTTTCAAGAAAGATCAAACTGTTATGGTATAATCAGTTAAAATAGATAGAAGATTGATGGTTTTATAAAGACTGTTTTATAGAAACATATTATATATTTTAAGTTGGCAAAATTGACATAAAATTGGGCATGTAGATGGTTGAGCAGTAATTTTTTGGATCTAGTAGGTGCATCATTCGAATCTCAACCTTGATTATCTTTTGCAAAATAATTAGAAATGAATTTACATAAAGCACTAAGTAGGAATTCTTGGGCTCAAAATTTCTACTTGTTGCAAAGTTGAAAAGTCACTCGTTTGTAATAACATAGCTTATGAATCATTATAACACGTTAGGAATAAAAGCTAGGATCAATGCCACAACTTGTTGGCTGGTCACCAGTTTCTACAATATGAGAGAGCAGTTGGGCCCAGTTTTCTGACATTGCTATACATTCCAATTTGGATGGCTGAAAAAGTATTGAAACCAGCTCCGAAGTGCAGCTGGTACTTCATGAGGTGCCTAAACCAATGTTAATGAGCAATTAACCTAAACCATTGAAGTAGTTCAGAACATCTATATTTCACATTACAATATCCCACAATCTTTGCAGCAACAGAAATTGTTTACTATTACTAAGACGGGTATGGTCTAGGAACAATACATTGCATGCAATATATTGCATAAATATTTTAGAATTCCTTTTAATACTCACTCAGCCTTCTATCGTTAAAGATAAGTATAAACCGATTCCTGGCCAATGAATAATTCAGGAAAAGATGAGTAAGCTCCCAAAAAAGATAATAACATCATTTGTTGACTTAACAAAACATCTTACCGGTAAGTACAACATTAAGCAGTAGAACACCCTGCAAATTTCAAAATTTAAGTTCCATTAAATGAAATGTAAGGCAAACTTCTTCCAAAAAGAAAATGAGTAGAACAGTTCTTTTGTGATATAAGTGTTAGAATATCAAAAGCAGAACCTAAAATGTTAACGGACTTCATCAGTAGTATTCTTGGAATCATGGTACTGTCCAGATAATGAATACCAAAGGAAGCCAACTAAGCTATAATCTGAATCACACACCTCAAGCCTACTATATGCAAGGTCAATATGAAATGAAATTGGAATATAAAACAAAAAAAAAAGATTTTTATCTAAAAATAATAATAATGAAAGAGACCATTAGAATTATTTTGGCATTGCACCTGTTATATCATTAAAAAAGTTTTTAAAAAAATAATGAATCAGTGTCATGCTTGTACAAACTTTTTTTTTAAGACATATCTAGGCCTCATTTATCTGGAGTAATAATCCCAAACAGTTTAAATAACATTCTCCTCTCTGTGGAGTCACTGTTACATATAAAAATACTATAGCTGTAACGAGTATAAAGATTGTAACCGTTTCTCTTACAAGTAGATTATGAATTAGCTAATGTGTGTGTCTCTCTCTCTCTAAAGTTCTCTGTTCTTCTCTCTACTTTCTGAACTCTTCTCTTTCTCCTTCTCTCTTCTGTTCTTCATTTTTATTCGCAACATTTATCTGGAGTAATAATCCCAAACAGTTTAAATTATATTCTCTCCTCTGTGGATTCATTGTTACGTATAAAAATACTATAGCTGCTACACAACTGTAACGAGTATAAAGATTGTAACCGTTTCTCTCATAAGCAGATTATGAATTAGCTAATGTGTGTGTGTATCTCTCTCTCTAAAGTTATCTGTCCTTCTCTCTACTTTCTGGACTCTTCTCTTTCTCCTTCTCTCCTTCTCTTCTGTTGCGAATAAAAATGAAGAACAGAAGAGAGAAAGAGAGAAGGAGAGAAGGTGAAAGAGAAGAGTCCAAAAAGTAGAGAGAACAGATAACTTTAGATACACACACACACACACACACACACACACATTATCTAATTCATAATCTGCTTATGAGAGAAATGGTTACAATCTTTATACTCGTTACAATTGTGTAACAGCTACAGTATTTTTATACGTAACACTTCTTTCTCCTTTAGAAAACCTTGTCCTCAAGGTTATGGAGGTTTACAGAATGGACAAAAAATGAATAATTTGTTTTTCTTTTCACCACCCATCTTTTTCGATGCATCACCAGCAATTGCTCCGACAAAGCTCACAATCTACTCATTTAACAAAACTCTAAAACCAGATGAAATGCTTCTATACTATGCAGGGTCAATCTGCATGTTACTCTTAACGAAATCAAGATGAGTAACCGTCATGTGGGTTAGCCCACAGCTGAGAAGACCACCAGCTGTACAAGCAGTGTAGAAAGTCGGAGAGTACATTTCGATCTTACCAGGTTCGCTAGGAGTGGGGACGACTAAGGAACCATCAGAGGCGACGTCTTTGTTATTCATAAGAAGGGTGGACTCTACGACCAAAGACTTTATGTAGTCCTTCTCTTGCATGGGTTGCTCATTTTGATTCATGAATTCTGGAATAACTGAAATAGTAGCTCCCACTTCCACTCCTTGTCCATACAAAAATTGTGTCACCATAGTTTTAAGCTTCAGCAAGTTGTTCTCCAATTTTTTTGTTCTGTTTAGAGCTTCCAAAAACATTTTCGCATTCCTGCTTTGAAATTCTGGAAACATTTTCTCATTCCCCTTTGAAATTCCATAAACATTTTCTCACTTTTGATTTGTCCTTCCATCAAGCTTTTCATGTTTTCTTTGATTCCACGTAGAATCCACTGCTCTAATACCATTTGTTGCGAATAAAAATGAAGAAGAGAAGAGAGAAGGAGGGCAGGAGAAAGAGAAGGGTCCAGAAAGTAGAAAGAAAAACAGAAAACTTTAGAGAGAGACACACACACACATTAGCTAATTCATAATCTACTTATGAGAGAAACAGTTACAATCTTTATACTCGTTACAGCTGTGTAACAGCTATACTATTTTTATACGTAACAGTCATATATTAAGGGGGAAAAACAAAAAAATCTTCAAGAAAAACAAAAGAAATCACAAAAGGAAGATGGAAATGCTAAAATGGGAACATTTCAATAGTTTTGGTGATTATAAGGCGGTAGTTTTGTTCTTCTCAAGTTGCACGACACAAGACAAAGACTCCTCTGTGGTGTCATATATTAAGGAAAAAAACAAAAAATCTTCAAGAAAAACAAAAGAAATCACAAAAGGAATAGGGAAATGCTAAAATGGGAACATTTTAATAGTTCTGGTGATTATAAGGCAGTAATTTTGTTCATCTCAAGTTGCACAACACAAGACAAAGACAAATGCAGGGAAAGAAGATAATCTGAGTCCATGTTTGGCATTCTTGTGACGAGAAGTTCAGTTGGGATTTGATAGATGCACAGAGGTCCTATTTATTCTGCAATTTTTGGCACATAGATATAAACGAGAACAAAGCTGCTTGAATATTCGTGAATTAATCTAAAGTGACTAAGTTCATAAACATTTAAAATTAGAATCTGTTCCTATTAATAAGATGGCTACTCAACTTATGAAGACTTATCTTTAGGCAGAACTATATAGGCATAGGGAAACCCAAAAATAATGAGTAAATCAATTACTCACCACGAAATCTACCACTCACACGTAAAACCAAACTACAAAAATTGAAACCTACTGGGTTCCATAATGTTGAACAAATCTAGCAAGTTCATAAAACTTTTATCCAGTTATTAGCGTATGTTTCATAGTAGAATAACAGAAAAGGAGTTACATGGGCATTTGGCTAAGCAAGAAACTTTGTCTACCTGAATCGCCCAGCGTTCTAAATTTCCGTGAGAAGGAATGGAACATCCAAGATCTTGGTGAATCTCTTTGAAAATGTTAACAAGACTTGAAGGTTGTTTAACTCCACTGGGGACAGAGAAAGACAGGCCCATTGCTTGACCAGGACCATGATAAGGATCCTGTCCAATGATAACAGCCTTCACATTGTCAAATGGAGTTGTGTTGAGGGCATTGAAGATTAAATCTTGCGGTGGGTAGATTGGAACACTCCCATTGGATATTTCGTTTTCAACGAACTTGCAAAGATTCTTTGCATATGGCTTTTGCAGCTCCCCTTGAAGCGCCTCCAACCACGTATTTTCGACCAGTAGCTCTTCTAACTTCACATAGCCCACACCTTGAGCTGCGGTTAAAGAGATGAAAAGCACAAAACCGTAAAACAATAACAACTACTACTACTACCACCACTACTGCTACAAGAAATAATCAAGGTAGGAACTTTTTGGCATACCTTTGGAATTGGATACTAGCCGAGCGCAGAACTTAAGCTTTTGCTTCGATTTGGCGTGTAATCTCTTGAATTCCATGAGGGATTTTTGGTCGTCGGTCAGTGTTAAAGAGGAAGAAGGCGCTGGTTGGGAGAGAGGATTGGTCATGGAATGAAAAGGTTTTGAAGGGTCTGATAGAGAAGAGAGCTTAATACGCTTGGCCGGTTGGCGAAGATCCATCAGCGTCTTCCGACTAGCCATTGATTGATTTGATTCTTCTAGTCACAGCAGCTGAAAGCGGCGGGAATATACTCCCTCTCCCGTACCAGTAGGCGGAAAGGGGGACAGATCCTCTGTACCCAAATTTATGTACCAACTTTGTACATTAGATCTAAGCTATCTACTGATCTACACAAATAAATAGCTTATTTCTAAATGGCAAAGTTGGTACACAATAAATAACTTATATTTAATAGGACAGAGTTGGTATACAAATTTAGGGAGAGAGAATACGGCGGAAAGTAGCAAATATTTTTCATTTTGTTGCACGAAGTCGGACGTTTAGTGATGTGCAGTTTAAGGAAAATATACAAAGTAAAATACACGAGATATTTTAATTTAACTTATTAAAATTTTAAATTATGAAAATTTTTAACTTTATTAAAAAATTCTTTTTTAAAATATATTTTTAAAAAATATACATAATATAAATATTACATGCAAACTAATTCAATATCCTTAATACGACAATTTAAAGTAGCTCTTAAATATTATAAGAACTAATTAAACCACCATCAAATTAATAATTTAAAATAATTATACTAAATTGGTAGTTTGAATTGATTCTAATTGTTTTATATTTAAATGAATCAGATGGTTATATTACGAACATTTAATTGATCTTTAAGTATGTTTTACTTTTGTTAATCAAAACATAAAAGAATATGTTTTTAAAATTAATTAAACTATAAGAAAATCTTGTATCGATGCCTAAATATATATTTGTAATTGTCACTCTTAAGTTATTTGTTGAGGTTAGTTATTATTAAAATTATATTATTGAAAATAATTATAAGGTTTGAAATAGATTTTAAATGCTGAATGAACGAGAAATTTATGAAGTTAAATTTTGTTTGGTGACATTCTTCTTAATATGACACATTAAAGAGATAAAGATTTATATAAACGATATGGTGTTAATGGAAAGTCATTCGAGACAAATTTAAAGTAGTTATTTAAAAGAATGAAAAAAATAAAATTGAACCCAACAAAACATTGTTAAATTTTGTGATAAGCATACGAAGAATTAAAATCGAATAAAACAAATCTAAGGGGTGTGGTTGAGTGACAAGGGACTCATCCACCTTTAACCAAAGGTCAGGGATTTGATCTTTGGCTTTAGATATGGAGCAGCTTTAAATCCTTGAGCCAGCTGTCCCACCCCGTGAGGTGCCTTCCCATCAGCGAAGGGACTAGTCACTGAGTCCGTCGGTGAATACCCTAGTCAAAGACCAAATAAAATCGAATAAAACAAAACCGAGCATATGCTAACATGTCACAATAAAGGTACAAGATTCTTAAAAAAATTAAATTATGTCACGTCTTAGTTTTATTTAACTTCCATATGTTAGCCAAACTTTATATTTATTAATGAAAATTCACACTTTCTTTTTATTTAACCCCGTATATAAGATGAACTTTAAATTATTTATTGAAGAAGTCTAATAATTATGAATACAATTCTATTTATAGAGAATACGTATGCACTTATATGGATAATATAAAAATTAAGATCTATTGCAGTTGTTTCAATCCTCTGATTCCCAGGATTGGTATATTGCAGTTGTTGCATAGCTTTCAACTCTCCTCTACAAGATAATATGTGTTGTCA
This sequence comes from Erythroxylum incrassatum, assembly GCA_026546855.1. Lineage (NCBI taxonomy): Eukaryota > Viridiplantae > Streptophyta > Magnoliopsida > Malpighiales > Erythroxylaceae > Erythroxylum > Erythroxylum incrassatum. The sequence continues at coordinate 22,975,837 of JANVCL010000003.1, read as the reverse complement.
ATATTAGCGTTATAAAGAGTCTTCATTTTCTGCTTGATTAATTGCATCTTCTTCGAAAGGATAAACTGCCTAGTTCCTTAAATGTCAGACCTCAATGCCGTCCATAAGGCTTCCTCAAACCCAGCTAGTTACATCATAAATTCATTGAACTTGACTGGATGGGTAATTCTCTCTGCGGTCAGAAAAGTGAGAATGGGAGTATGATTTGCTAAGTGATTACTAGTGAACTTTAAAAAACAGCTAGGAAATAGATTCATCCATCTAAGATTTGCCATGCTTCTATCCAATTTCTTCTTTATCAAATTAGTAGTCGATTGCTTGTATGTCCATGTATAAAAGTATCCTCTCATTGGTATATTTGTACATTGATCATAAAAGTTGCCCTTTTATGACCATAAAATCACATGTTCAAATATCATAAACAACCTTTTTGTAAAAATATTAAGAGAAGATTACAGCCTTATGCATCAGGTTCGTTGACTTTTTTAACAATTAAGAAAATTAGTAATCAAAAGTACATATAGACTAATTAATTCACTTAAATAATGCACATTACAAGTACGTGTATAGTAAGTATATCATCATCCACCAAATTTTGAGGCTAAGTTTTCCTTTTCTATTCCCTTTGTAAACCTTGAATCAATTTCAATCAACGCCGCAGTGTAATACATAATCCTCATCCACTACCACCGATTATTATCAATTCGAGCCTGCCGTACTAGAATTTCAGGACAATAACCATAAAATGATACACATTGTTCTGATATAGTACAACCTAAACAAATGAGCACTACATAAATACACAACTACACAATTTCGATGGCATGAAATCATCATCTAGTACATGATTTCAATTATGTTTGGTCTTGCACAAAAGGACATCGCGTGGTAGTGGAGAACATATGCAGACTTTTTCCGCCAGCAATCCACAGAAAAGCAAAATATTTACTTCTGGACACCATGATCAGCAACAGACTAAGAAACGTGCATGATCATCTAGAGTAGAGCAAACAAGTACAAAAAATACAGACTTGAAGTTAAATCACCAACGAATACCATGCCATTGAACAAGTAGAAGCAAATCTGCACCCGAGATAAAGAAACTGTAGTGGATCAGTCGCACTTACATAACAAACTCTCCAATAAAAGAAATGCATGTCTCACATCAAGTTACAGTCGAATCAAAATATCACAGATCGAACTCCAAAGGTAATCAAATCTAAACAGGTACAGGTCCTCATCAATAAATCCAAATAAACAAAACTGTGATATTTTCTCAAGACAAAAGGAATATTTTAGAAAGTGATTCCATTTACCAACCACACGCAGCAAGACTTTGCAACTTAAACGATATTAGTTAGACCATTACTTTAAAAAGTACTCAAATGTTTAGTACTATAACTAGAGTACTATGAGTCTTGGTAACCGAGTGCAAAAACTAATATGCAGTCTTGGTCAACAAGTCAAAGAAAAGTACCATTTTGTAAAGTACAACTTTCCAATCTTTTTAGTAAGTCTATTTTGAGGAGCTAATTAGTCAAACATATAGAGGTGTCTCGCTCTCAATCTGAAAGCTGTCATGAACCCCATTACATACAATGCTCATCCAAATCAAATGCTTCTCCCAACAAAATATAAAACGTAACTCACATTTATATGGACTATGCATGAACCATCAATTGTTACCGCACAAAACTAAACGCAACGCAAAAGGAAAATAATGAAAAAACGCACAAGTGCAGTACAGTACCCAAGTAATCTCTTGTAAATACCTTTCCTGCAACAATAACATCACTATTACCACCAACTATAGCAAAAACATCACTGAAGGAAAAGGATTCACAATTCCCAAACAAAAAACTACACAACAAGAACATTCTTTCTTGTTAACATTTTAAATTGCCTAGAAAGGCAGCTATGAACATGAAATGACTGGTATTCAGATTTTTGTGAATCACTGAGGCATGAACATGCTATAAAGGTAAACATGGCTATTCATTAACCAATACTGATAGCACAAAAAGAACATGCGTCAGTGACAGAATAAAGTTTAGCTTTTGACCAAGAAATTCAAGGTAATAAGCACTGAGAATTTTAGTGCTTGATTTAATATCATCCAAACAAGATGATGTGAATAGCTTCCAGGTGAACCAATGCTAGTTGGTCAGATGATCAATAATGCATAATTATCTCATATTAATTAAAATCGGATAACCTGTGTTAACCTTTACTTCAAATTGTTAAATTTTTTTTCCTAAATTATAAAATGTGAAACACTGTAATGTTTTCTCATTAGCAAACAGGATTACAGAAAAGCCACTTCTAGAGATTTAAATTGGGGGAAGAAAATAGAAGGAATCAACCGCTGATTTACCTATTCTATGAAAATGCCCATTAGCTCATTTGGAGGAAATTGAGGCAATGCTGGAATACCTACTCTTCTTGTAGTGTCTAAAATTTCTAAGCCTGGCTCCTCTTTCACTTTATTAACATTATTTTCCATACTGAGTTTTTCCTGGCTTGAGTTACTAATTGGTGATCCAAATTCATCAACCGCAAATCGGCTAGGTACGGAAGCAGTATTCCCATCAAATTCCAGATTCCTCAACATGCCTTGGTCAAGCACTTCATTGTACTTGGATCGATACAAACTTTGGATGTCACACATATTAGGAGCAACTTCCAGTAATTGCCTTCCAGCTGCAGCTCTGGTTGATGAGTTTTGACCATGTTGAATGGGGCTATTGTCGTAATTTATAAAGCAAGACAAGACCGAAGAAGATACAGAACATGGAGCTGAAAATCCAGTAGCAAGTCCAGTGGTTTTGATATCCCCATCTAAGATGTGTTCCATATCCAATAAGGAATGATTTGATTGATGCGACAAAAGACTGCAATTGACAGGAACACCCTTGTTACTGCAATTCTGATTTAAGGAAGGACTATTTCCTGACCTAGAACTGGCTAATGACCGAGAAGGGATCACAAGCTAAGATGGCTCTACATTAACGGGGCAACTAGGCTCAGACAGCAGTGACTGTTGTGATTGTTGTTGTATCTGATCCTGCAGTTGTTGCTGCATTATATCCATTATGGTATCACAGTTTCGATTGCTAATAATTCCAACATTGCTGCTCAGTCCTAATGCCCCAGGGTTATTAGCAGGCCAACTTCCAAACCCTGATGCAACTTCCCCAGCTGATGCCATATTTTGCTGGAAATGTTTGGAGCTGTTGGATTCACATTTTACCAATGGCTGGCTGATTGCACCATGTTCAACAGATGTACTCTTGTTAAGGTGAATGGATGGTTGTATAAGAGCCGATCGATCTGAAGCTGTAACTAAGCTACTGGTTGAGCAGCCTAAAAGCTCTGCGTGCAATGCTAGTAATGTTTGGGGGTGAATCTGATCTGAACCAGCCAAAGCTTGGATATCAAACCTTCCAAGTGAATTGAATTTAGCATTCAAGTCTCCATGCCCACAAAAGGGATTAGATATCCCACCTGGTTGAGCAACCCCACTTAATCTCTTCAGATATAGCCTAAACTTCTGCAAATTATAGCCAAAAGATTATATATATATATATATGTATGTATGTATGTATGTATGTATATATGTACATATATATATGTATATATACTGCCAACAGAATGAGTTAATGACAACAACAGACCTTGTTTGTGGAAATAATGTTCACCCCAACTATTAGAAAAGATTCCAGTAAAACCTTTTCCCATGATTTCATAAAAAGGCTTTTACGATTAGTATTAAAAGTTTCGAGGATAAAAAGTTTTGAAGGTAAACAAGCCCATATACCTGTCCACTATTAACATTGATTTCACGTTAACTTAACCTGAAAATAAGTTGTTCATTGTTAAAACCACCAGTCACAAAACATTTAACCCCTCTTATCTTCATGAAAAAGGAAGAAATGAATAAACACTAGGGACAAAACATTTAATCCCTTACATCTATGAAAAAGGAAGAAATGAATAAAGAAACAATTGTCTAATGATGGACACCATGAAGGGAGCTTTCTTAAAAGATTACATATTTCACATCCTAACCTGTTCAACTCGTTTTGAAGGACCATTTTGAATAGTGGTCTTAAGGACAGTTAAAGATCATTAAGGATAGCACCGTAGAGCTGGCTAACAGATGAAAGACAAAAATGCCTACTCAAATGGGCATTTTAAATGGTAGGGATAGAAAGAACTTCGTAGCTTTGCTTGGAAGATCAATTTACGTTCAATCTTGAATGTGTTAATTATAGGCTTATGGGATAACCAAATCCCTATAAGAAGAAAAATTTCTCTGTGCAACTTCATTCCTGTCCAAATGTAAATAACACTCAAACTTCTTTTATACAAGCACATAAAGAGGACTTCTCCAGGCAGGGACGGAGCCAGAGCCAGACTCAATTATAAGGGAGCTACTTATATTTATAATTTAAAAAAAAATTTAAGGGGGGTCACTTATATTTTTAATTTTAAAAATTTTAATTATATAAGTAATTTTAAAAAAAAAATTGAAAGGAGGGGCCAATTTTAAATTTTTTAATTATATAAATAATTTTTTTTAAAAAAATTTTGAAAGTGGGGGCCATGACCCCCTCTACTTCAACATAGCTCCGTCCCTGTCTCCAGGCATCTTTACCCATCGCCAGGCATAAATAACCCTTCACCAATTTTAAAGTTTACCTACATAACATAGTTGAGTAGAAACTTAAAGGGAAAAGAAGTAATCCTTCTAACTGACACCAATTTCTATTTCAATTTTGGTTACTTAATTCCTACATACTATACTATTTGTTTAGTTCTTTTTATAGATACTATAGAGATTTAATGTGACTTAACCATTTCCACACGTAAATCTCCTTTAGTGCATTCATGAAGCATGAAAGAGGTGATATGAAAGACACAAACATGCAAAGGGGCAAACCTGCAAATGACTTGCAACATTTTCTCTAGTCAAACCGCGTACATTCATGAGTTCAAGAATTCTCTTCGGTACAGCCTCTGAAACATTACTAATAAATTTTAAATCAGTATCAAACCAAATAGAGGTATCACACAAATGACAATATACAGATATATAGTGTTGAAAATTAAGTTCATTGACAAAAACGAAAAAAGACATCAACAAAGACCATACTATCAATTCCAAATTGGTTCACAGCACTGACAAATTGCTGATGGAGTTCCACTGACCAAACAACCCGTGGTTTCTTTGTTGTGGTAGGATCATCATTTTCCACATCACCGTCATCTTCTTCTTTGTTATTGCTTCTCTTTTTTGGACCTTTTAAAGCCTCATCCGCTCCTTCATAAACAGAACAAGAATAATCAGCATCATCATTTCTTTGTCTCTGTTGATCATTATCCTCCAAGCTAGCAGAATGTTCAAGATCTTTATTCCCAGTCCACTTCTTCCTAATAACATGCTGCCAAATATTCTTCAGCTCTTCCCCCCGGACGGGCTTAATTAGGTAATCACAGGCTCCGTGTCTTATGCCTCGCATCACTGCACTCGTTCTTCCATCAGCAGACATCACTGAAATGCAAATCAATCAATATGTTACATACACATACCGCACGCACACATGAATTTCCAAAACAAACAAGGGACACGTAAAAATACTACTACAACTAACTAATGACAGGAAGGTCCATTTCCAACCCAACGCATTCTAGAAGCTTGAAACCATCCATATCAGGCATGTGAACATCACTTAACACAACATCAAAACACCCTTTTCTCTCCCTTAGAAGATTAAGAGCAACTGTGGCTTGTGAACACGAGGTAACTGCAAACACAGAAAGAAACAAACAAAAAGAAAATTTTAATGCTGAGAACCAAGAAACAAGAACAATTAAGCCAAGACTAACCCTGATAGTGTAATCGGCGAAGCATTTTCTCAAGAATTCTCAAGCAAGTAATATCGTCATCAACAACTAGAACTCGCAACCCAGCTGGGAACTGATCAGACGTCACAAAGTCACCATCTTTAAGCGAGCCGTAGCTACCGGCGGTCATGCTAACACTCGACGGCACTCGCTGCAGAGCAACCATGGCGACTGCAGAGAGTTGAAGAATTACAATTGTTTATCTTCAAATTGATTAACGGATACCTCTATCCTCTATCTGATTAAAATATTTAAGAATGCAATAAAATATGTTAAATTATATAAAAAGTTTGATCTTAATATAAGAAGATTTATAAAACCCTATCTCTAGCACCATATACAACTCTTTATATCAATATCTTAGTCATTCTTTAAGCAAGTTTTCTTTATATGCAAATTAAGCTCTAGTTTAATTGCTAACTTTTATAAAATCAATAGTAAGAGAGACAAAAACATTTCATAAGTATAAATTCTTCCATAAAATAACTAAAATCAATCCGTTCAAAGTGATACTAGAGATCCTTTTATCTAGAATCACTAAAAAAGTTAGCAAACTATCATCTTTTAAATAATAAGCATAAACTAAAAAAATGTAAATCATATAAGAAGTTTTCTAAAGTGATTCTTAATCTTTTGATGTTCTTTCTTCGTTAGAATGATGTTAAATCTCTTTCCTCTTCAAAAATAATTGCAAGTCTTACCTAGGCTTTATTTCTCTTTCTAAAATATGGTCTCTACGATACAAGGTCTAAACCAACAAGGGTTTAAGTTCTTTAAACCACTGTTAATTGGGTTAGGGAAGGATGATGATGATTTTTTTTAAAATATAATTATACTATTATAGTAAAGATCAAAGAAAGTAGACATGTTGTTCCATACTAGTAAAGCAATAATCCCACAAGGAATGGATATAAGTACCAAATCTAATCTTCCTATTATTGTCTTGTTACTAATAAATTGCATTTTGATTAATTGAATGGAAAATAAACTAAAATGTCAGCTACTTTGGATTACTAGTATGAATGAATATCCAAGTTAAAGTTTCCCTTAACTTCATTTATATATTTTTTCAATTATATGGAGTTTAATTATTTAAACCTACTAAGTAACTACTCTTAAAATACTTCTCTAAACCTTTAAAGGTTATCCTAATGATAGAAACATTATATAGGTCTACTCTAAATATCTGTTCAATCTGTGCTTAGGTCAATCTATATATAGGTTCTCTCTACTTTATTTGTATATAGATTCAAATCATATGTAATCTCTCGCTTATATATGATCAGCATTAAGATTAACATATAAAAATCTCAAATATATAACCTTTATTAGAAAACTAAAATCAAGACAGCAAAAATATGCTATAATTTCATCTAATTTAGATATAAATTTCTTTAGCCTTTTATCATCTTTGAAATATGGTGTATTCTCTTGAACGGCCACGACATCAACTTGAAGAGTTGTGTTTCGTTTGGGAGCAGTTGAGAAAATAACCTCAATGAACAATCTATTTAATTTGTTTAAATGAGATTCAAAAGATTAACGATGATGACAATCTGAAAATCCTTGTCTCCCGAAATATTAATTCCTCTCACAGAAATAGCCATCGGTGTTTTGCAAGATTTAAGGTGTGATTTTTACGGTGACTCTAGTAGCCACTGAGGAGACAGTGTTCGTGAGATTGGGATCACGTGGGCAGAAGACAACATAAAGATTAATTTGCTTCCGCATTAATGTTAGTGATCTAACCAGAATTAATCCTACAAAATACAAGAATAACAATTTAAAGGAAAGAAGTACTTATGTTAAGGTATCTTTCACTAATAAACTCAATCTCTAATTGTAATGTGCTTTCTTAAAATGAATTTTGATATATATTTATCTTAAAAAATGTTGTTCGATATGTTCTAAGGTTCTCCTCTGATATAACCAATTTAAGAAGCAGTATTGAAGTTGTTTTGTAAATCTTTCTCAAGAGGTACGTGGGTTAAGATATGATTATATGTCTCTCATTAATTTTTTCTCTCAGCCATTTGGCCTCCCTTCAGTTTATGTATCAATTTGTGTCCTCATCTAGAGTTCCTAAAAGGAACATAGGTTGGAACACAACCATGTGTCAAGTTGTGTTTAGCAAAAAAAATAAAATTTTCTTCATATTTTTCTTACAAACTCCTCTAATTCTTGACTACATGCCTCAAGAAACTTTTCCATAAGAACTTAAAATAATATATAAAACCCAATTAAATCAAGTGAAATTAGATGGAAAATATAAAAACATAATAAGAAAAATAATGCACATTTCATACACATCAAATTCCCCTACATTTAAAATATTGGTTGTCCTTAAACAAATCAGTCTTAATCACTTTTAACTTAAGTAAGTTTAAATTATAGTAAAGTTCAACAATTCCATCATGGTAATTTAAAGTGCACATTATTTGCCTAACTAGACCATTCATCAACTTCCTAAGTCTCTAAATACTTGCATAACTTTCTATTTAGCTCAATCTAATTCAACAATCCTTAAAAAATCAACCTAATTCAAACAATTTGGATATAAAATGAGCACAATTTAGTAAAAAGCCTCAACTCATAAGCACTTATTCACTCAATCTAAAAACCAACTAAAACAATTTATTTTGAAATTTTTGTGGAGCAAGAGATGCTTATTTGAAATTTTATCTTAAGCCTCATAATGTTGCTTATTAGAGTTAGTTTACAAGATTCTTCTAAAATGGAAACCTACATAAAAGAACAACAAGAGAAATAAAACAATACAAGAAGATTGGATTGCCTCCCAATAAGTAATTCCTTAAAGTCTTTTTATCTGGAAACTATCATTGGGGATTTAGAGATAGCACTCTTCCTACAAAAGTTTTTGGGTACCGTGTGAAGGTCTTCTTTGTTTAAGATTTTAAATTTCTTTTATCTATTCCTGTTTATATTCTTGTGGAACCTTGTTAGAATGCTTAATTATGTCATGTAAATAATCATAGATTTTAGGATCTATTATATTCACACCATAATAATAAGAATTTTCATAAGAAGGATAATTTTTTTCCTTGTTAAAACTGAAGAGGCATTGTTGTCCTTTTTTTCTTCCTCTATAATAACGGCCCCATTTCTTCGATTCCATTTTGTTCTCAATTAGTTCATTACCACTATTTAGGATTTACCTCTTTCTCACTTAGCAAGGATGCTTGACCCTAAATGTTAAATGGAATTTACTAACTATCCTAATTGAAATTCTATGTTGTTGTTCAAAGTTGTAAATTAATTAACCATTTATTTTAGTCTTTCAATTCTCTCAACTTTTGTATTAGCTAGCCTATCAATGGCTAAATCCTAAGATGGCTTGCCTTCTTTGCTAAGTTTGGTGATTGAATCTATCTGTAATTAAACAAAATAGATTGCAGAAAGTTATAAATTTGGAGCAGTTTAGAGTATCGATCCAATACGGACTATAACTACTAAATTTTATTAAGCTTAGTCAAACAAATCAAACTAACTAAAATAAATCTTGAATTATACATAGTCTCTAATGTATATGACGTGTAAGACCAAAGCAAAACTAGAAAATAAGGGAAAAGAGAAAATTAGGATAATCGGTACTTCCCTTATAGTAAAAGACTCTATAGATGAATTTGAGAAGTACGAACTCACAATATGTATCATGATCTAATTAGTGATAGGACTTCAAAACATGATTGAATCCATAACCTGAAACTACTTTTATCTAAATCATATGAAACAAACAAAAAGTCATGCAAACAAAACTTTAAAAAATGCTAAAGATCTTAAAAGGCTACCAATTTTAAAACAAAAACACCTAAATCATTGATTTGTCTCCCAATAAGCACTTCTATATGAGTCTTTTAGCTAGACTCCTTACTTAAGCTCTTCACCTTGATCACTCCTCAAATAAAGGCTTGATTCTCCTCGTCTTTAGTCTTTTAAAGTCTTAAATGTTCCTTTTCCTACTTACAACTCTTAACTTCTAAATATGTCATATGCTCCATTAGAATTGGGCTATCCATATCCATTCTTTTCCATACATCTTATAGGTCTCTAATGGAACCTAACATAAGATGAGAAAGTTTAATGTCAATCACATCTACAAAGAAAAAGTATCATCTTTAATATTAAGGGTATGTTTTAAGGCTTTGGATGCCTAAAAACTAGTTCTTCATCCTCCACCTCTAAGATTAATTTTTTATCGTGCAAATCTATGATATCTTTAAAAATGAATAGAAAAGATTATCCTAAGATCAAGGAAACCTCTACATATCTAAATTCTCAAAAGCAATTAGAAAAGAATAATTTATTAATTTTAAAGAACACATCTTCTATAATTCGCCTAGGATGCTTAATTGACCTTCCTACTAATTGTATGGTCATCCTAATTAATTTACGTTCACCCAATCCTAACTTGTTAAACATGTCATATAGCATCAAGTTCTTAATAACTCTAAAATCTATAAATTGAAAAACTAACAATATTATAAGGTATAACAAAAATTCCTATATCTTTGATTTAATAGGGTGACTTGTTTTGCAGGATGACATGTTACTTCTCACTTGATATCACTATTGACAATTCCTTGAACCTCTTATTGGTAAAAAGGAGATTCTTTAAGTACCTAGTATAGTTTGGCATCTATAAAAGAGTTTCCTCAAAAGGTATGTAATTTCTTAAAAAGTTTTAAAAACATACCAAATTTATCTTCTTTTTATTTATTTCGAGCCTACTCGGGTAGGGATCTCAATCAGTAATATTTGATCACTTCCTTCTTTGGCTCCTCATCTTTCTCTTACTCTTTCTCCTTGTTCTCATCCTTCTTTTCTTTTTCTTTATCCTTCTCCTTATCCTTCTTTTCTAGTGCCAAAACCTTTTCCTTCTCTTCAACTTTCAATTTCTTCAAACTCTTTAAAGCCTTTGCATTCACTTTCTTACTAGGGTTTGGCTTGGTGTTATTAGCAACATAACTAGCTACCTTTTGGAGGCAAGCTTATCAAGTTGTTTAATTTCAATTTCCAAGTTGAAATGGAGGCTTATTAATTTTAAAGGATGCTTCATTACTTTAAAAAAGAGCCTTTGAGGTAGTAATGAATTTTTTATGAGCTTCTTGAAACTTCGCTTCTTTTCTTACTAATGTTGCCACTAAATTCCAAATAGAGCTTAATTGTTCCATAAAAAGTTAGGATGGTTACTCTATCCTAAATTGTAAGTATTACTATAGGGTTATATTGAGTTTAGTTTTCTATGAAATTTACTGTCTTAGTCGACTATCTTATATTATTAGGTGCCTGATATTTATGATTGGAGTGTTCTTACCACAAATGTCACAAGCCATCACTTGTGTTGATTAAGCTGTGAAATTCATGCTGTCTTACCCAAAGCTTCCAATTTTGCTTTCAATGTTGTCACTGTATCGACATTGTAAATGCCACTTTATATTTGCTTTAGCCTTAAATTTTTCATTAGTAATTATTCATGGCAATATTTTCAATGATCTTTTGTAGTTTACTCATGAGTTTTTAATTTTAGTCCCTTCTAAAGATACACTATTCAAGTCCTTAGTTAGATAGCTCAATGCATTAGGAAATATTTGCATTTATAGTGTAAAATTGAATCATTAGTGTGGGAACTTTCTTAACATCTCCTTCCATCTCTCCTATGTGTTATACAATTTTTTAGCCTCTAATTATTGAAAGAAGAAAATATCGTTTTTGAGCTTTGTTATTCATATTAGAGGGAAATAATTAGCTAAAAACTTCTCAACGAGCCCGTTCTAGGCTATAATATATCCATGACACAAAGACTTTACCAATGATTTTACTCTAACCATTAATGTAAAAAAGAACAACCTCAACCTAATCGCATCCTTTAAGACTCCATTAATCTTTAATGTTTCATAGATCTTTAAAAGGTTGGCAATGTTTACATTTATGTCCTCATCCAATAGTCTATCAAATTGCATGAGTTATTGATCAATTTGAATCATATTAGGCTTGATATAAATATTATTAGCCCACATATTTAGCCCAATAAGGCTAGCTTCAATCCCTATAAGTGATAGTCTAGTATAATCTCATATACTATAATGTTCTCTTTTTTCTACCATTGCATCTAATAATTGGAACCTTAGAAATTATAAGTTCCTCTCCCTTAAGGTTTGAAGTAAAGTCCTTTCAATTAATGGATTTGGCTTAAATAACAGTCATGAACTAATCCTAATTATAAACCAATGCACTTAAATCATGAAATTTAGCTAATAAACATAATACAAAAAGTTCTTAAATACATAAATATAAAAGGAAAATAAAAATGAATAGATTAATAAAAATAAAATGTTCCTAATATTTTAGTCCAAAGTAACAATGCCAAAATCTTAATTATGATATATATGTATCTTATCTTAAATATTTTACAGATGATTAAACAAGTACACTTATTATTCTTATAATATAGCTTAGTGAATACGAGAGTCGATCCCGTGAGGCAATAAATACTAGTACTAATCGTCTTTCTATTATCTAATATGAAAAATTAATGATTGTATTAAAATGAATAATTAATTGAACTATGATAAAAAATACTAAACCATTTTAATGAAACAAGACCAAAGCAACTAACAAAGATCCAAATGCAAAATTCACCATAACCTTTTGATGCTTATATCTATCTTAATTTAATTATTAACCCCAGTTTCTTAGACCATAAGAAATTTCAAAGATATAACTATATTCTTTTTTAAAACGTGCAACCTTTATCCTTAAGTTGACTGATTGAGATCTCTTTCTAATTAAAACCTATAAGAATGAATTAATTTGTTCAATGAATCATTATGATAGATTTGATTCTAACTCAGAAGACCTATATGGTCTTATTTTTAGGATTCCATGCAAATCTTATTATTCTTTCCATGATTAATTCATACATGATTTGTTAACCGCTATATCTAAAATTTGAATAAATCTCAATTTAATCATAATAAGCAATCAACAATAGTTCACAATAATACTTGGGTCATTTATTAAAAATAAGAAATTAATCTAAAATAATAATCCTAGGGTCATCTCATATAGATCTATATCCTAATTTAGTTAAGATAAAAGAAACAAAAAAAATCAAGAAAGAAAACAAGATAAAGGAAAAAAATACTTGATTCTTGAAATCTTGAAGTTCTTTGTTGAATCTTGATGGAATCCTCATCTTATCTTTAAGTTTGTTTTATTCTTTTATTAAGACTCTTTAGTCCAACCCACTTATGATTACTCCTTGGTCTCCTCTTGTTTAATTCCCCAAAAAATCTTTTGTACTTACAAAATCCTTAAAAAAAATCAAAGATTCTTACCTAGCATGGATTTGATATAAACCCATATTCATCTAGTGTTCATCGTAACGATAGAAAAACATAATTTATATAAAAGTCACTACCATCGTGTGTCCACAACACAGGCCAATGTTGCCCTTCTGTTGGTTCACTAACTTCTCTATCACATATTCAAGGGTTCATCTAGAGAACACGAGTCTAAAGGCCATTAATGCAGGTCTCTATTCAAGCCTTATTTCTTCATATAGTAAGTTATCAAAGAAAGTGAATGCACCAATAAACTACACAGGGTGGAAAATGGTACTATGTTTGACCTTTTTTAAAACATGTATCCATGTTTAATCTATTTTCTCTCAACCTGTTATATGGATTGTAACATCTCACCCCCGATGGGAAGGGTAGAATGGTAATTTGGGCAAATGGTTAAGAGGGTTTAGGATTTATTTTGAAATATTCATGCACACCTGATTCATGAATAGTGAAATTTCACATGAAAATGACTGTACATGCATTCATGACATTTCTCGGTATATGTGCCTAAATGTAATTTTGTGGTGGACAATGTGGTATTTGTGTTTAAAAATTAATTGGAGTGATTCCTTGTGTGTTTTACATTTTAGGGAAATTTTAGGAATTTTTCTGGAATTTCCCGGGGAAAATTTCTGGACCGAAAAAATCGCCAAGTGGCGAACCGACTGGTTTTCGGTACCGAAAATTTTTGTCCAATGGCACTAGAATATTGGATTTGTTATTAGAGCCATTGGAATTGAATGGGTCAAATATTTTATTCATTAGGGTTTCTTTCATTAAATGATATTAATTGATTTTTGTTTTTTTTCATTTACATGACAAGTGTCTTGATGACACATCTTTAATTCATTTAATGCTTGTTTTCCACCCATCATTCACGACTCTTCTACTTGAAAAAGACAAAAACAAAAATTGAAAGCTTTCTTTTGTTCTCTCCCATCCGAAACTCCTTCTCTTCTTTCTTCTTCATTGGTTTTCTTCAAGTGTTCTAGCTAAATCACTCTTCTCATCCACCTTAAGTACTTCTTTCATGCATGCAAGCTTAACCCTCCTACCTCCTTTACATGATGATGATTGTGTATGGTGTGGAAAAGTAGAGGATTGGTGTATTA
>JANVCL010000003.1:22930210-22959413 GCA_026546855.1 Erythroxylum incrassatum | reverse complement strand
GGGTTAGGTTGTGATAAATACACCGTGCACGTAATTTCTGTCTAGGAGGTCGGGTTTTAAGTGGGACCGTTTGTGACTCCTCCGCCCTTTCCTGGGATTTTACGTGGAATGGTAATACTGTCTTAGGAGGCTGTTCGGCGGTCTTTCCTGGATATTACTGAATCGGTTCACTTCACTAGTTGTTTACTTTAGATGGAAAAATTACCCGATTTTTCCAACAATGCTAACTAACCTATTGAGTTTTGGGGGGGAGTGTGTTTTGGCAGGAGGATATTTGATTAATAGAACTCTGAGTATGTTTAATAACGGAAAAAGTCCCTATGAGATGTTGTTTGGTAAAATCCCATCTTATGATCATATATGAGTTTTTGGGTGTATGCTATGCACATTAGAAGTCTAGGGACAAAAAACAAATTTGAAGCTCGAAGTAAAAAGTGTGTGTTCTTGGGTACTCTTATGAAAAAAGGGGCTGGAAAGTCTACGTATAGTTATTTAGAAATCTCACCATGAAAGTATCAATTCGATAAAATTTAATGAAGTTATAAATAAAACGATAAAGATATACCTTCATTAATATATGACCAATCCACGTTAACTTTTAAATATAATAAACAAATTTTAGATTACATAACTTTTTAAAATATTTTAAATTAAATGATCAATTTGTTGTAATCTTAACAATTCAATTTAAAATTTTAGTTTTGTTAGTATTTTGTTAATTTAAGCATTAATGAGAACTAAAATACCTAACCCATTTCATGTAGATGATTACTTGACAAAAATTACAAAAAATTAGCACTTAAGAATTTGTTATTCTAAGGATAATGATATAACTACATTAAAATGTTGAGATGGCCAAATAATGAAATTTTGCACAAGGACTATTGGTGTTTGTTTTATGGGGCCTTAATTTTTCTAAAACTCACTTAGATTGTAATTAGAAATCAAGAGCAATATTAAGATAATTTCTTTTTGACATGTTCCTGTAAACTAGTTTTGGCTTATTTTCCAAATATGCGAAGTTGACGAAGAAGAAGCGAAATCTCAGTCTATATCGGAAACCCAGAAAACGTTAATGGAAACGTTTCAATACATGGGAAACACAAAAGGCAAAACGCACCGCCACCTTCCTTGAAACCCCAAAATCATCTAAGGACTTATTAATTATTAATATAAACATATATCTTTTGTTCTTCTTTAGACTAGACATTAATCGTTAATCAAAGCATTTTTAAATAAGCTCTTCGTTATCCTTTCAAAACTGATTACAAATAGTCTTTGTGTTTAACTCGCAAAATCACTATTTTTTTTAATTTTAAACAGACTGAACTTGAATCCAATCCAAAATTTGTTCTAAACAGATTAGATCGACGTTGAACCAGGCTCGAATTTAATTGTAAAATCTATTCGAAAAATCTAACTCGGAAGGTAAATCAGGAATCTGGAGCTATTGGCGAGAATTGATCCCCTTCCCTTTTGGATGACTTTGGAGGTGTAGATTGTGCCTGTGATACGAAGGATTTGAAAAATCTGATAACTTCTATAAAGGAAAGGATTTGATAACGAGGGTAAAAGAAGGTGATGGCCTAGATTGATTTCTATTATGGGTTCAATCTAAAATTAACTAATAATTAAAAAATTTTGGTAATAAAAATTAGACAAAGCAAATACATGTACGTGCTTTTGTTTCAACTGAAAAGCCAATTTGAATTACTCATAATAATTTACTAGTCTTTACATTCTTTTATTAAAATATTTCTATAGTGGATTTACTATTTCAATGATAAGATTTAGATATATTTATATTAATCGTTAAATTATGAAAAATATATATTTGTTAATCATCATTATGTTCTTTATAGATATCTCGCCTATACTGATTTAAAAAATTCGTTTTGCAATAGTTTCTAAATATTTTACAGTAAAAGAGATAGAATTTAATCATGTTTCCAACATAAAAGGACACTTGGCATTATATTTAAATATGAAAATCTTAAAACAAAATGAAAAATAAGAAATCCGAAAAACAAAGCACAATACAAGTAGAATAATTTAAAAAAGTCCTATGATTCAATCAACAGTTCCTACCACGAAGATATATGAGCATGATTTCAGCTTCAACATCTATTGAATTGGTATTGGACCTATTGGTGATGAATCCCAGTCCGTGATTAAGAATATCTTCCAATAGTTTGACCTTTTGCCAGCCGTACGACTTCAATTCAGCGTCGGCAGAAATCAAGATGGAGTCTACGAAAGAAAATTTTCTATTAACTAAAAGAGATTCTGTACGGACTTGAATTCTATAATTATTTTCTCCAATATTTCATGCTTGTAATAAATTTTAGATAAATCAATAAATTAAAGAATTAAAATATGTAATTAATTATATAAAAAATTATCACTATTTTATTATTAAAAACTATTAAAAAAACCTCTACCTTTAAAATTACTTATAAAATTTTTAGTTCTTTTAATACTAGTCTTAAAATTTCAATTAAAAATAACAACGAAGGAAAAGCAATATGAATGTTAGACGGAAACTAATCAAATATTCATTTAAGGGTTGAGTTGAATTGTTAAGTAAAATCTAAAATATTGAAAACTAATAAAATTCAAGAATTTAAAGGATAAGGGAGTTTTTATAAAAAAATTTAACTTAAAAAGTAATTTAACAAGAAGAGTTAAATCATTTTAGTGAACAAAGAAATATTTATAAAATAAAAAGGCATGTTTATCTATGATATCAAGGGTTGAAATATATTGTTATTTAAAATCTACAAGTTGAAAAAATGAAATGTTACAGAAGAGATTTGACCTCTTTGTTTCAATTTTAAATTTGCATTACTGATGGGTCAAATATTCTTTCCTTGGAACCAAGCTTATCCGCCTCAATTAAGTCTAGATATATAAAAATATGTTACAAAATATCTTCTATGATATTTGAAAATTTTAAATATTACAGAAGATATTTTACCTCTTTTTCTCAATGTCAATTTTGCATCCCTGTTTAGTAGACGTAGTTCAAAATCTGCACATATTCGTTTCTCAAAACCAAGCTTATCCGCTTCAATTATGTCTAGATAAATAGATAAATATTTTTTATTTTCAGGACCGTAAGCTTCAAGCTCAACCCGCAACCTCCTGAATACATTTCCCACTGAAGTTATTCATAATTGTAAAACTAAATGTTTATAAACAAAAAACATAACCTTCAAATCTATTAATAACGAGTTAAAGAGGCGAACCATTTATATTTTTCTACGGTAAATTCTCCTGAGAAACCTGGTCCGTTGAATGGTGAAAACATTGGGATGATCCACCTCAAAACACCATTACTAGGATCTTTAACAGTGTAAATTGACTCATTCACAGTAGGCTGCTTGATGACAAAAACTTCAGCTCCAAAAATGCAGGAGTCATCATCGAGGTAACCATTTCTGACATCGTTAAAAGCTTCGAGGGGTAGTAACTTATTGAAGCCAAACACAGTTTTCAGCTCATGAAATCGCTTAACTCCCAAATCTATGAAGATGTTTTTATCAGCAATCTAGCTTGTGAGTGTGCAGAAAAGCAGAATTCACAGATATATAGAAGAAACATGGAAATCTAAAATGTTTATGTAATACTAGATTATAAACACTGAAAAGCAATACCTTGGAAAACCAAATAGTTGTTGTGTACGTGATCAAAAACTAAAACTTTAAAATCCACGTAAACCTCCCAGTGCTTGGGAAAAGAATCTGTATCTTGTATAGCCAAATAAAGAGAAATATAGCCCTTCCAATCGAAACATTTCGAGTTTCCTTTTGGGTATAGCAATAATCTCCTGCAATATAAGATTTTATCAGCTTCCCAACTTTGAATTTTTGAAGAAGTAAAATATATAGGCATGAAAGGGAGAGGACACACCATTTGTAACCTCCAGCTTCGAAAGGACAGGATTCATATTTCTCCTGACGCTCAGCTAAATGGGAGAATCCTGTTATCCTGATAGAGTAATGCTGAGGATGAATGTCTCTGGTTGATCTCATGATTCCAGTGTCAGGCATAGGAATAGGGCTTTCCATTGCTTGAAGAGTGTTTGTTGGTGGCTTCGGATATGCCAAGTTGATGAACAGGAGAACTGAAATCTCTGTTTATATAGGAAAACACAGGATACGTTTCGATGCGTAAAGGAGACAAAAGGCACAGCCCCATAATCATCTAACAACTTATTAGCATGTGAAAGCCCAGGTCTTGTATTCCTCTCCACGTTAGCATCTTTTAATTTATTAAGTAGAGTCAATAGAGAAAGGGATAACTTGCAAAGCAAAAAGGAATTCAATACAACTATACAAGAAATAAAAATACTTAGTGAAAAAACGTTGAATACCAACAAAAGACTGATAAGCAATACGTTGGAACATTGAATAGTTGTTGCGAATGTGATCAAAACAAAGAATTTAATCTCAACACAAACCTCCCGTGGTTTGGGAAGAGAATCTGTTTCTTGAATAGCCAAGTAAAGTGAAATACAATGTTCTTTCACAAGCTCAAACGACTCGGAGTTACCTTTAGGGTACGGCCTTAATATCCTGCATTTTTAATGTAATTGGTTCTTTTAATTTTTGACCAAGTAAAAGTTACGGTAAACAGGAAGAGAACAACGACAAAACCATCTGTAACCTCCCATTTGGAATGTAGAGGATTCATATTTCTCCTGTGAATCTGCTAGTAAGGAGAATTGTTGGATCCTGACAGATTAATGCTGGTTGGGATTAGGATCCTGATTGATATCTCGTACTTACTGTTCGATGAACAGGACTTGGCATTGCTTGAAGAGCGTTTGTTGGTATCTAGAATGTATTACGCCAAGTTAACAAAAAAGAACTGAAATCTTAGTTTATATTGATAAAAACATACTCAAGAAAACAAAAACGTTTCGGGTGGAAAACGTTTCAATACGTGGAAAACACAAAGGCAGCAAAACTCACCGCCACCTTCCACGAAACCCCAAAATCATCATACAAATTCTTGGAATGAGAAAACTATTCTTCTTTAGAGTTAAAATTAGATAGAAATCAATGTGTTTTTTATAAGCTATGAACTTATTATTACGAGGAGCCTTTGTGTTTTGAGACAGAAAATCGAGAACTCGCAAAGCAAAATTTAAATGCTCGTAACCATCTAAATGCTTACTATTATTATTATTAGTGTCTTGATTTTTTCTATTTTTCTGTGTTAATTTTCTTTATTTTTAAAGTTTGAAGTTATTATTAACGGAAATTAATTTTGTTTTATATTAAAATATATTTTTGGAACTAAATAAAAAAATGCAAATATTTAAAAAAAAAACTAAACCAGACGTTAAACCTAACAAGACATGATCTCGTGCAGTGATGCCTATATACCAATCAGTAGCGTTATTTTTTAGAGATTTTCTTTTAGGTTTAGCATTGCATTGTGGTTCAGCCGGATTTTGCTAGACTGGAATATCATTGTTGTGATCCATGATCTTGAGTAATCTTCGACTATGGGAAACCTGCAAAACAAACGAAGGCACTTCGGGGTTGTTTCCCGGAAGGTCCCTCCGACTCTCAAGTCAGTATTTTGAGAGAATTTAGGTTGCTGAGAACGGGGAGGAAACTAGGGCTTTTTGTTCGTACCTCAATCATGGTTGAATAATACCTTATATATTCCGTAGGTTGCCATTAGGTTTAGGTCTTCACGTAGGTCTTAGTGTTTGCATAGGAGATGACCTCTTACTACTGGGCTGTCAACGCCTGAGCTTGAAGTTGGGCCTCATTAAGTCGGGCCTTATTAGGCCGACCCGACCAAGTTCCTAAAACTTAATTATGATTTGATCTTGTTTGAGAAGGAACAAAAAGTCGATTTTGTTTTACCATTGAATATATCATATAACGCTATAAATTGGTTTAACTAGCCTAAGATTATTGTTTTCTTTAATGAGATTTTTTCAATTATTAATGGATTATTATCAAATCCAAACCCATTAATTCGTGGTTGATGTTTTCGGTGGCTGAGAATGTGAGGAACGTAACAGAATATACGTAGATCCCAAACCAAGAGTATTATCCACAACATTTTACACTTCATCCATGTTAAAGCAACAACATGAACGATGTGCTCTTGCTTCATGTTTATCCAACTTACCTTTTCTGATTTCCAAACTCAACCCGCCTCTTGTTAATCTTGTAACTTTGGCTTCCACTACTATCAAACCTCCCAAACTATCAAACATCCAACGTCCTCAAACCTCTCTCTGCAACGCAAGGAGAAGGGTAAGATACGAGGAGGAACCCGACAATGACGAAGAAGAATATGGGCATAACGAGGAGCTTGCTTCGTTGGAGTTGTACAGCCAATCTGCAAGAGGAGAGGCGCTTGTTGTTCATGCGGATTTGGATGACCAAGAAGTAGAAGTTCTTATCTTCAAGGTCTCAAATTTCACCCACTTAATTATTCGCTCTTGTCATCAAAATAGTTTAGGTTATGTGCCCTTAACTGTCACGAGTATGGCTTAAGCAGGATCGTAATTAAAAATCCTGATATTCAAAATCTTTTTATATATAACATGACTTCCAGTGTGTAAAAATCAAGTATTTCTGACATTACCATATACATACTGCAGGGATTCTCTTCTTGCTTGAGTTTTGCCACTTCGCCGGATCCATCTGAGAGTGTTCTTCCGGCGAGAGCAATCATTAAGTACGTAGACAGAATTAGAGGGCCACTTGACCCTTCTAATATTGAGTATATTGAAAAAGGTATTTCCTGGAAAACCTTCCAGGTCCGCCTTAATTTCTCTAGTAGATGACTTTGAATAATGTTGGCATCGTTTAATTGGCATTTCAAGTCTTTTTATTCCTCGCTTTTGTCCTAATGTCCATAGGACAAAAAGAGAAAAGCACATATTGAAGTTAATTTTCTTTCTTGGTTACTTTTATTTTTGAAAAGTTCAACAAAATTTTATGAAAAATAACCCTTACAAGGGAGATGGACAGGATCTAATCTTTTCTAAAGCCATTCCCCAACTCGTCATCTATCGAGGCTTATGTAAAGGACTGCCAATCTTATTGGCCTAGTGCTAATTTGCAAATGGGGTGATACATAGTTTCATAATCTTGATTTACAAAGCAAGTGATTCCCATTTGGATTCGAAGTATAAAATAAGCTCTAACAATTCAACACAAGCTGTAGACATAATGTGCAGCTTAGTGTTAAGTCTAATGAATTGATGTATTAGTCCCCATCAAGATCTCGTCCAAGTCTTAAGAGTCTTTGTGGCAGGTTTCATTTAGATATTATCTCATTGCTAACTTTTCCTTTTCCTTTACTTTGAGTAATACTTCTCTTTTTTAATTTAAACTTGACTAGAAAAGTTGGAGTATCTATTGGATTTAAACCAAATCTTCTAGTATTTCTTTCCTTCCAAATTAGCTATATAGAACAATAAACGAGGAGATGGGTTTTCCTAAGTAAATGAATGAGGAGTTTAATTTCAAAGCCTGAGATTCTTGTAAGGTTGTGAGCTGTGGATGAAACATAAGTTGAAATCATTAGAAAGCTTTTCCCTTTGTTGATGGAAATCCTAGAAAGATCACTACGTTCATCCAAAGACTTCATTGAACATTCTAAAGAAGTTGTATTAGCTCAACAAATCAAAAGAATCATTAGAAAAGGTTGGGTGAGTGATTCACAGTCCCTTAAAATTTTTATAGAATTTGAATTCTCTTATCTTACTAACATTCTTTTAGATTATTTGAGATAACACTTCCATACAAATGGTGAACAAGTAAGGGGAAAAGGGGAAGTAACTTCCGTATTAACAAGCACACCACAAAAGGTGGCAGTTAAGCATCCGTGAGATGAAGGAGTTGGGAAAAATAATAGCTTCAAGAGATAAGAGAATGAAGTTCCAATTAACCATTTCAAATGCCTTTTGAATGTCTAGCTTGATGACATGGATGTTCCTTGAGCTCTCCAAATGGTAATTTCTAAGCAACTCCGAAGTGAGCAAGATATTATTGATTATGTTCCTTCCTTTGATGGATGCATCTTAAGTAAGATTAATGAAAAATGGAGAACCTGCTTAAGCCCTAAAGAAAACATTTTAAATATGATCTTATAAAATGGTGGAACAGTGAGAGATATGCTTGAACTCCTCAAGAGATTTTGAACTTATAGTTTTGGGAACAAGTCATAGATGAGAGTTATTCCATATAGATAACATTCTGGAGTTGGAAATTTTTTTCAAGATAGCTTCGTAAGTAAAAGTCTTAATATAATTCCAAGACTCTTGAATTAGCATTAGTACACATAGCCATTAGCATTAATCTTAAAGACCACCCTCTAAATAGGAGTTCATAAACTCAATTACATACACAAGATGAACATACACAAGGTAACATGCTTCTACTTTCACACACATTCACACCCTTTTATTACTAAGATGTAAATTAAACAAGAGCATTAGAAGCTTGCTTGAAAATTCACTAACCTTCTTATGTGAGAGTAAACAACTTATTATGAATACCTTTAGTTACTTAACTCAGTCATTATCTCAAATGGCTACTAATGCCACTTTTTAAATTCAAACTTTTCTTAGTACGAAGCCAACGTAGTGAAATTCTTATGCTTATTTATTCACATTTTCTTTTTTAAGATAATTAAAATTATTTGAAAGAAATCAAAATTACTTATGAATATTCACATCAAGCATTCATTCTTTAAATTCATAAAGCAAATTGCGGTTACGTATTCATCAACATTAATAATTAGTTATATAAGCATTAACATTTATGAAAACAATCAAATTCATAATGAATTATCTCCAATAGAATTTTTTGATGAAAATAAATTCTTAAAAATTACTTCTTATTAAGAAAGTATGAAAAAATTTAAGACGCTTGAGTCTTCGTATCATATAATCCTATAATCCCTTCCCCATACCTAAAATAAACATTACCTTAAATCTTTAAAACATTTAAGAAAATGAAAAAAATGAAAAGTTGAAAAGGATAATAAAGAGCTTAAAACTTCCCTGGTTTTTAGTCACGTGGACCAAGTCGTGATATGATTCCATTCATTTGATTTTTCATTGATGTGTTAAATGGACTACAAGTAGATCTTTGACAAAAAGTAAGTTAAAATGAAGTAATAATGACACTAATTATATATATACAATATTAAGAATATTCAACAAAAAAAACAAAAATATGGAAGATAGGTCAAATATTTTGTAGAGAAGATGGAGTTATCTTCGATGGCATATATGAAACTACTACTGCTGGTCTTCTAGATTGTCAATTGAGATCATCTCCATAAACCTCCATATAGAGGATTTAGTCACCATTATCCTCATATCATTGTCGAGAACAACAGTCTCCTTTCCTATTAGTAAGGCAACCTCCTTCACCTCTCCATAGTTTACATCCTCACCATCCTCCTCTTCAGCTAGCTTGTTAGCTTTATCATCCTTAGGTTCAACAATCTAATGTTCCATCTCCTCCCATATAACTAGCTCCTCTAGTTGAACAATTTGAGGTAGAATCTCCAATCCTAAATGCTGCACGATCCATACCATAATCATCCATGCAATGCATATAGTCTTCATATATGTAAGGTTAGCCAACTAAGTTATTGATATAGATGGCAGTAGTAGAGGTAGACTCAAAGCTCTCTTTGGACCTGTAATATACTCCTCCTAGGTTAGTAACTCCTCATCTCCTCATGATGGTCTAACTATGAGGGCAAAGTATTTCCCTAGATATCTACCTTAATCTCGACCTTCTATATCGTCTTAAAAATCTACATAGCCATGGGTATAACAATAACAATCATTATTAGTTCCATATCATCTAATGGTACTACTAATCTTTGCACCATTTAAATGATGACTGAATTACTACTGATGATCTTGAAGTTAACTTAATTAAGATACCTACAAACACGTTAATAAAAATTTAAACATTGATGCCTTATATTTGGTGGGATGGAAGGGGTACATGATGTCTATCAATCACCATTAGCTTAGCGAGTTTATGTCGTGCTAATCTTAGTTGAGGGAGATCCTACTTAGTATTAGTGTCTCTACATGTTTCTTTATTTAAAATATGACATGGACTATAAATTGATTGTAACTTAGGTTATGTTTCTTACCTCTCATCTTAAAATTGATGACCAATGTCTCCTCCCATAATGTCCTCATATCATTAACCTTTAACGTACTTATGAATTCTAGAGTGAACTCTTAGTAAACTAGGTTTCAAAAGTTGAACACATCTAACTACCTATCAAAGGATATGATCTCACACACTCTATCAGCAGATCCACCTATCTTAGCATATTTTAATCAATGAACCTATGTGTCTCAAATTTCCTTATATGGAAGATCTGGTACAACTTTCATTGTGCTTTCATATGAAAATGTTGTAATGAGTGATTTGCTGTTTCTGAATGTCTATAGTAAGTTGTGGCTTGACTGTAGGTGGTGGCAATAATGACATTGTCTACTCTAGCCTCTAATGCCTATACATAGCTTGTGTCCTTGGGATAGTAATGCAGGATGTAGAGGCAATGATGTCCACTTTAGCCCTTTAGTATAGTAGTGGTTGCTCGAGTCTTCTGGTTTGTTTAGGTGAGTCTTCTGGTTTGTTTTGGTGATCCTTAAGTCCTTATCATAGTATGATAATTAAAAAGTGGCTCATTTTATATCCTTTGGTCCTTTCTTACTAGTGAACATAGGTCTTTTATTGGAGAAATACGAGAGTGCATATAGTAATACGACCCCTATATGATTCCATTTAGGTGTCATATCAAAAAGTAGCAAATTTTATTTCTCTTGGAGGGTTAATATGAGCTAGACATTATGGCATATTTGGGTTTGTTTCAACACAAAACCTTTAAAAATCAAGAATACACTAATTCCAAAAATTAATATGAGATTTCAACTAAGATTTAATAAAATAAGATCATGAAAACAATAATGATATAAAGAAAATAAACAACAAATAACCCTAAAAACTAATGTTTAAAAAGAATAAAAATAAAAAATGTTGGGTTGTCTATCAATGAGCGCTTGTTTTAGATCACTAGCTCATCCCTTTTTTTTTCTCAATTTCAACCTGGCAAATCCTACGTTTACGATGTATACTACCTTAAAGTTCTCCTTTAGCTTTAGTCTTCTTCTTCTCTTAATAGAATTACTAGTTTTTTGGGCATATTGTATCTTTATCCACGATGGACTTGCCTATTCCCATTATTTTCTATAAATTTGGATTTGACCCCTTTACATTCACTATTTTTCCTCCTATATAACATAAGATACATTTTCTTCAATCACAATAAAGTAAATGTAGTCATTATACTTACCATTGATGGGATTATTAGGCATAAATTTCTTAAACTCCACTTTCTCGTCCCTGAATCTTAGGGTTAACTTCCCTTTATAAAAAACTATTAGGACTTTCGACGTGGCTAAGAAAGTTAATTAAAGGTACATTCTTATCCTCATCTATATCCAAGAACACAAATTTTATTACATGGGAATAAGAAACTTACCAATCTTAATAAGCACATCTTCGAATGTAACTATTAAACATTTGACCAAATGATCTATAAACTACAAAGAAATGGAAATAGGTCTAAGATTATCACCTCAAGCTTCTTGCAAATAGGTAGAGGCATAAGGCTAACGCTTGCCTTTAGATCATATAGTACATGATCAAAGCTTGTGTCATTAATGGTACAAGGTAAAGAAAAGCTATCATGTTCTTTAAGTTTTAGTGGTGTCCCATTTTGATTTTTGACTTTTCACTCCTTATTTAAAGTCACAACTACATATTCCTCGAGTCTTCTCTTATTAGATAAAATCTCTTTTAAGAATCTGACATAAAAAGGCATTTGTTTTAAGGCATTAATAAAAGGAATATTAATACAATTTTTTCAAAAATATCCGAAAAATAAATTCCTTATCTAACTTTGCCTTAACCAATCTCTGGAGAAATAGTATAGGTGACTTATAAGGTGTAAGGAGAATGTATTTAGGTTTTTCTCCCTCTCCTTTATTTCTCTCAAGCTCCTTCTCCTGTCTAATAGGTGTCTTACTTCCTTTGTTTTTCTCACTCTTAATCTTCTACAACCTAGGGCTCTTAATCAGCTTACCACCTCTCAACATCATAGTGTTATTAGAATTTTCAGGTTTACGAAGCAATTGACCATTTGGTCTAACAGTGGAAATAGAATATTGAGCAACTTATGCTTCAAGCATCTTGTTATAGGTAACAAATGAATCCATATTAGATTTAAGCTTCCTAGTCTCCTATTTGAATTATTCACTTTGTTTAACTTTGGTGGTAAGACAGTTATGTATAAGGTACTCTCAGTTAAATATTTTAGTAGGATTGAATGTTTCAAGTTAGAAATTAGATGGCTATTTATTGTTCTGAGGTAGTGTGCTAAACCTATTTCCATAGGAGAAATTAGGATGACTCCTCCAACTAGGGTTATAAGTGTTAGAGAATGGGTTATTCTTTTGGTTAGGATTATTAATGAAGTTAAGTCTATTCCATAAAAGGATCATGTAAAAATTAGTTCCCTAATTGATAATCTATATTTAAGTGTCTTGGGGATCCATATATATATCACAAACCATGTTAGTAGCACCTATAAAATTAACATTATATGAAACACGGAGAATGATGTAAATGAAAGAGAGGGTAATAAACTAGGAAATTAAAACACAAGAAGCTTTAATAATAAAGTGAGAAAGAGAGATCTAAAGTCATTTTAGAGAAGCAGTTACCAACAAAGGATAAAGAATTTCATTAAGGGTACCTTATAATAAATTTTTTGGCCTTTTAACTATTGTTTTCGTATTTTTAAGGATGGTTTATGGCTAAATACTTTTTTTTAATCTAGATTATATGAAATCCTAATGGTTTTTAATGTGTTTTAAATCAACTTCAATAAAGGTTTTTTTAATGTTTAATAATTGTATGTATTGTTCATTATACTTACCATATACAAGTGAAAGTTAAGGTCTAATTTGATTTATATATAGATAACATAACCTATGGAACATATATTAAGGATTGAATATGAATCTAAAGCTAGATCTACATGACCTTTTTAGTATTAGGATCACCTCTTTTGTGATTTCAAAAAAGATAATTCCAGAAGAAGTTAATTAGATAAAATATCAACTAACTCTTTAAGATAAGTACATTGAGGGGTGGCAAATCGTTATCATAAGAGACCTTGCTAGTCCAAACCATATAATTCCTATAATTAAATAAACACATGTAACGAAGTTAGGGAGAAATCTAGTTTAAGTTTATATATATATATATATGTATGTATGTATGTATGTATATAATATTGATAATCTCTTTTATTATTGTTCAATATTCTTGTAGATACCTATAGTAAAAGGTATAAGTTTAGTTTTAGTTCTATCAATCAACAACCCATTTTTATTGTTGGTTAGATAATAGTTTGAGAATTAAAATTTTTAACTCCTTATAGGATCAACCCCTACTAACACTTTACTAGTACATAGTGATAAGATACACTTGTCTTTATTGAGTAAATAGTAATAAAATACAAAAAATAAACCTCATGAGGGGGGAATTATTAGAGCCTTAAGTTCAGGATAGAAAAATCATGTGGGTATTGACAAGCCTTGATTAATGTTTGACATGCGGAACAACGGAACAAGGAAA
This sequence comes from Erythroxylum incrassatum, assembly GCA_026546855.1. Taxonomy (NCBI): domain Eukaryota; kingdom Viridiplantae; phylum Streptophyta; class Magnoliopsida; order Malpighiales; family Erythroxylaceae; genus Erythroxylum; species Erythroxylum incrassatum. The sequence continues at coordinate 22,945,686 of JANVCL010000003.1, read as the reverse complement.
AGACTTGTGAAGAGGCAAGGACGAAAAAAGACAATCTAAAGCGCTGGCATACATTGGTGCACATTGGCGGAAATCTTTAATGAGATACAAGATTCGGATGTGAGACTAAAAGAAGGCTTGAGATGGATGTCAAGTGGAAGGTTAGTTGGATCACACGCATAATGGGAAGGTTAATTGGATCACATGCATGATGAGAATCTGCGAGAGTTCTAAAGTGACTTAGCAAGTAGATCAAGCACGGTATGAGTTTCGGGAGAGTTTCGAATTGTGTACAAGTTGACTTGGCTAAGGTTGGGTTCTTGATGGACTAAATACTTAGCGTGTGCCCAAATGGACCATGCCTAATGGAGTTGGCATGGGAAAACATTGGATGGACCAGTGTGCTATTAGTTTAGATGACTCATCATTAACGGATAGAGATGAGGAGATCTTGGATGATGTGGCAGATAATATCACAATGGATAAACATCAACTTTAAAGGATAAAGATCACACGGAAAGATCATCTAAAGGTAGAGGAGATCTTCATGGATATGGATAGAACATTCCTAGATAGATGTAATCTTTTATCTTCTATCTTCTTATTGTGATGTGACTTAATCCTATTAGATAAAGTCCTAATGGGATGGGGATGTCATTCTATTGGTTAGTGTGATGTAATATAATAAGAATAAGATAGGATAAGATTGTGATCTTAGCTACCAGAGTTCTATTAGGATTCTAACTTAGTTATCTAGAGTTACCTATAAATAGCTCATTTGAGCCTTGCTCTTTTTATAGACATAAAAGGAGAGAGATTGAGAGAGCATCCATTGTATACTTTGAGGGAAGTAATAAATGTTGACAGTTTACCATATATCTTTCTTGTTCTTATTGTTGGCATGAATATTTAGTTCTTTCGTAGTTTTCTTGCAAAAGTGTGAGAGTGAAACACTACGAGGGTCGTGAGGAATTCGAGAACAAGTATGTTGTTTGACAGTCACAATGAAAGGCTGAATCTTCTTTAACGGACCTAAGTCAGATTTTCATACAAAGGGGTTAGCGCAACTAGTGGACAAGTTGGTGTTCGAAAGGAAAACCTTTGTAACAGGAACTATCAAGTGTTCTAATTCAATTTTTAAAAACACAATCGAGTTCGGAGTTAAGAAAAAGGTTAACTTCAAACTTAAATCTTAGTTTGCATGTCATTATATATTTTGTAAATGTAAGCATAATTTTATTACTTCTCTTAACTTACAATATATTTAAGCTAGTGAAACCATTTGGAATCTGGTTTGAATAAGTTCAATTAGTAATTTTGAAAATAATTGAAATATGTCTTTGGTGTGGATACACCTAATAAAAGCATTCGAATTCTGAAATCAACCTACAAAAGATTTTTATTTAATTAAACTAAATCTAAAATTAATGTTAACTGATAAACTTGTAATGTCCAATTCAAGTCTTCACAAGAAAGTATAAACAAGAAAAAAAAATTTAATTTCCAATCTTGAATTAATCGATTAATAACCCAACCAATAAAGATGAAGGTGAACATTACAATCAATTTTCTTCCTTTAATTAGGACCTTTTCATACTCAATCCATTAATCCTTTATTATCTTATGAATTTCATTAATTCTTTTTGTTGTCTTAATCAATTTCATCTTAGTAATTTTTTGGTTAGGACTTTTTTTCTACTCTAGAAATCATAGTGCTATCTTTTGAAGTCTTAGAAATTTTCACTATAATACTTAACCTTGATATTTTTGTTTTATTATATTCAAACAAGTTGTCTAAATTCTCTCCCTTACATCTTTCTAATTTTTTTAATCGTACTTGTTAAAGGTTTTTAGTTTTTAATTTAAATAAATGATGACTTTTTTAATTATTATTCCTCTTTATTTAAGTTGTGCTTTAAATTAATCGTGACATGTCAATGATAATCAACAAAATAAGAATATACATTGATCTCATTAAGGATAAATTTGATGACAATACTTTCCACTACTTGGACCACAGTCGTAAATAAGTAACTTTACCAGTTTTTTTAGGAATTAAAATTAATAAATTGATTAAAATAGATATAAATTGATTTATAAAAAAGCTTAGTTAATTATTTTGCGGGCAAATTGAAATGGTTAATAGAATACAGGATATAAAATGCTTAAAACTATAATGATTTCTAATCCTTTTGTTAATTTATTTATCGAATTTTTTGACAAGTCTTTAAAGTTTAAAGGATTAAATGAATTTAAATTTTTAGACAAGTCTTTAAAATTTAAAGGATTAAATCAACAAATGTAAAAAAAAAAGATTAAATCAACATTTTTAAAATCTAGGGACTAAATTTAAAATACCTTAAAAGACAAGTATTGCTGTGCATTTATCTTAAATCATAAAAAACAAACGAAGTCTAGGTTTTTGGTCTTGAGATAAATAATGTCAGCAGCCTTGCATTTGCATGTTACAGTGAGACAAAAAAAAAAAAACCAATTTAACATTAGCCGGCGAACCCCTTTCGCCGTGTCTCTCGGCCGCCACCCCATCCTCCTCCCGACTTTTGTTTCTCACTCTCCCTAAAGCCCATTATCTTCCGAATCTTGTTAGTCTCATTCTCTCCTTGGAAATGGCAGCTCTTACTCACCCCCACCAGCAACCGCATTTTTTCACTATCAAAACCTCCCTTAAACCCACACCCAAATTCACCTCCGCTTCCCGAATTCGCATGTCATTTAACAAAACCGCCCCCTCAATCGCCGTTGTTGGCGTCACCGGCGCAGTAGGCCAAGAGTTTCTCTCTGTCCTCTCCGATCGCGACTTCCCATATCGTTCCATTAAAATGCTCGCCTCCCAACGTTCTGCGGGCAAGAAATTGACTTTCGAAGGTAGGGACTACACAGTTGAAGAACTTACGGTGGAGAGCTTCGAAGGTATCGATATCGCTCTGTTTAGCGCCGGTGGGTCGATTAGTAAGCAGTTTGGTCCAGTGGCTGTCGATAAGGGCGCCATCGTGGTGGATAACAGTTCTGCATTTAGAATGTCTGAAGGTGTACCTTTGGTGATTCCGGAGGTGAATCCAGAGGCAATGGAAGGGATTAAAGTTGGAATAGGAAAGGGTGCTTTGATCGCGAATCCAAATTGCTCTACTATTATTTGTTTGATGGCTGCCACTCCATTGCATCGGCATGCTAAGGTAGTTTTGAATGGATTAGTCGGTTTTATGTTCAGCTGGATCCTTGTCCTTGAGGTTTTTTGTTTTCAAGTTATTGTTATGGCAAATGATATATCACACATTTTAACAAGCAAGGACCTTCAGTCATCAATGATATGAAAATAGTTGATGCCTTGTGGTGAGGTGATCAAGTTATGGAATTTTTGGTTTTAATTGAACATTATCAGTTACGAGACAATGAAAGCTACTTGATAAGCCAATCCGTATTATTTAAGATGGTTTAAGCTATTTTAACCAGAATTGTTGATGTTGCAGGTAAAACGCATGGTCGTTAGTACATATCAGGCTGCCAGTGGTGCCGGAGCTGCTGCAATGGAAGAACTTGAGTTACAAACTCGCGAGGTTTTAAGTTATCTGTATATCTTTTTGTATGTTGAGAGTACAATGTGAAGTATTTGTACTTATGGGAACAGAAGCTGATACTTTTGGTATGTATTTACCCACTAATTAGGTCTTGGAAGGCAAATCACCCACTTGTAATATCTTTAACCAACAGGTTTATCTGTGTCCCAGAATCTCCTTCACCATCATTGAATATTTGTGCTCTTAACTTTTCTCTAATTAATATCAGCTTTTAACTGCAGTATGCTTTCAATTTATTTTCTCACAATGCTCCCATTCTATCAAACGGGTACAATGAAGAGGAAATGAAAATGGTGAAAGAAACTAGAAAAATCTGGGTGAGTTTTGAACATGCAGGCTTATTTAAGCTTTGTTCCTCGATCCTTTATGCATATCTTGGATCTATGATCTAATAAAATATGCTCTTTTCCCAGAATGATGATACTGTTAAAGTGACTGCAACATGCATAAGAGTTCCTGTCATGCGTGCTCATGCCGAAAGCGTTAATCTTCAATTTGAGAAGCCACTTGATGAGGTAAATAATGCCACAAGTACCAAGTAAATTCCCCTCTTGTATTCTGGTTCCTTATGAGTATGCTAATGCTCGATCAAGATTCCAATGAAGCATTTAGGAAGCTTCTTTGCTTGAGTTGCTGCCAATTATTTCATTATCCTATAATCTTTATTATTCATTGTTTTCCTGGAAAGTAAGATAAGGTTTCATTCAGTAATTATGTTGAAGCCATAATTTTAACCTTTTGTGTATCCTTTAGAATTTACAATTTTTTTTTCATGCCATATCATGAAGATTTGTTTCATTCTTCCCAAAACGGGAGGCTTCTCAACTGTGCACTTGTCCCTATGGATCTCAATTATCACATTTTGCCATTAATTGAACTTGATATTGTCATTTTTCCTTTTTTTTTATGAGTTCCTTGTTGGCATACCATTTAATTTATTTAAGGTAAACTGCCTTCGATCATAGTATTTGCAATACGGCTACACATTATGTCATAATAAATGGGCATAAATGTAAGTTCCAAGAGGAAAATAGAGAAAGAAAAGGAGAATGCCCAATGCAAAAATTTGTCAATGGTTGTCCCTCTAATTATTTAAATTCATTAAAATTCCAAGTTTCCACCCGACCTTTTGCTCTCTATTGTTAGAAAGCTTACACCCATGTAAAAAATGGTCTTCATACCATAGACTTGTGAAACATCAAAACATTCAATGCGATAGAATTATGATCAAATGAAATGTTTCATGTATAGATTGCTGAGCATGTTATTGAGAGTTTGGCCTGTGAAATAGATAACACTTCACAACAGCAAAATATTGTCAAATAGAATGTAGTTGTGGAAAGACTTTATAACCTGATTGGGTTTCACATAGTTTGCTTCCTAAGTTGTCATCAGTTACTGCTAACTTCAATGCGGTATGGTGCATGGTCCTAATGTCCAATTCAATTTTTCTTGATATGGTAGTTCTGTTGGTCAACCTTTTTGGTTTACTTGACCACTTGTACGTATTTGATTATTCTGATTAACGTAACGTCAAAGGATACGAGATGAGTTATTAGAAGTGAATCTGCACTTGCCAATACTTGCAATAATTTTCCCTTTTTATTTTACTGGTGTATCGTGGGGACATATACAAAATCATTTTCCTTCTCAAGATTTCAACTTGTTAATTAACACAATTCTGGTGTTTCGGATGAATATTTGTCATAGACGATGGTGATGTTTGTCAATTATTATTTTCCCTTGCATATAGTCTCAGAAATATGGAATAGTTATGTTTCAAAAAAAAAAGAATTGTGGAATAGTTTTTTTTTTCCCTCAAGCAAGTTGCCGTTTTATAGAAGAATGTTTGACTATTGCCCGTCTTCCTGAAAATTAATTAATGATTCCTTTCATTAACTGGATCCTTGTTTTCCAGGACTCAGCAAGGGAAATTTTGAAGAATGCTCCTGGACTTGTGATTATTGATGATCGAGCATCCAATCACTTCCCTACCCCATTAGAGGTGTCAAACAAAGATGATGTTGCAGTTGGGAGGATCCGTCAAGATGTTTCTCAAGACAGGAATCACGGGTAAAGCCCATATTTTGTTCAAATAGTATGTATATTCTTCTCATATTTTCACCCATTCCAAAGCTTGCTACTAATTTTGCGACTCCAAGCAGGTTGGATATCTTTGTATGCGGTGATCAAATACGGAAGGGAGCTGCTCTAAATGCCATTCAAATAGCTGAAATGTTGCTATAATCTTCTCTCAGTTCTGGTGTGAGAATCATCTGTTCCCAGTAATTGGTTAATATGGCAAAATATGCCATTTCAGTTCTTCGGTATTCCTATTATTCTGATGCAGGCATTCATTTTGGAATAGGGATTGGCGAAGTATACTTTTTCACAGTTTTAGTCGTTTTAGTTGGTAGGCTTGCTTCAGCTTAATGTAGTTGGATTGCTGCAGGTTGATGTGAGCATAATTTGTTAAAACAATTTTGTACCTTGGATGGTCCCATAGGATCTAGAAATTGTACAATTTTAGTCATATTTACCTTAGTATTTGAGAAAACGTATACTGTCGTGTTGTCGTACTGTCATGTTTGCCAGATTCTCACTGGAGCTATCTAACAAAGTTGGGATATCGTTTAGACATTAGGTGTCATTGTCGGGATGTATTGTAAATATTAACTTGGATGTTTTTTCAGTTTTCAAGTCAACCTATGCTCCACGACTTTCAATCTTCTTAAAGATTCTAGCGACTGAGAGTAAGATTCAGCAATTCAATTTATTTCTTGTTAAGCCGGACTAGATCCAGACTAATGAGAGATGTTCTCCCTTTCTTGGAAAAAAGAATAGCCTTTCCTCTTATCCAGAAATGGGCTAGCAACAACTAGAAATGTAGACGGTGGAAAGGTGTAATGCTGAGTGAAGATGACTATATGAGCTTCAAATTTTTCGTAAAGGTTACTAAAGGCACAAGTATAGAAAATTGATTCTGGTCCCTACTATATACAAGGGCGATCAATCTTCATCAAGAAGTGATGTACTGGTGCGACTTGACAAGAAGTTGTCAAAGACCATCCTTATCTAGGCTAATTTTCACATATTTCTCTTGGAGTATTGGCCTGCAGAAAGACTTAACTAGTAAGTTTAGATGGGAACATTGCCAAGTTTGGGAGGATTAGATTTGTCCACATTTGCATTGATACAAATCCAAGGTTCTTCTAGAGGCTATAATAATGTTAGAGCCCTTGATTAAGATTTCATAAAAGTTACATATGTGGAAACTTACAAGGAAGGAGAATAATTTAATCTCAGAGACAATTGATGTTCCATAAAAAGAGGTTGCAAACTTGAGCCATTCAGAGTTGAAGAAAAAAGATAAAAAGAAATCCATGTGGATAGACGAAATGGACCCGAGGGCAATTGGAACAAGGTTTGGCCAATATAGGTGGGACGTCAGAGGAAATAAACACAGATGAAGGCTCCTTTATCCCGGATGATCCAGGACCAAGCAGAACCAATTTTGGCAGGAAATCTAAGAAAAAGCAAGGTAAAACCTCGCTCTAATGGATATTAGTTTGGAATGTTAAAAGCGTGAATAGACATAATAGATAGTTGCCAATTAAGGATATTTTATACCTTAAAAAAATTCCATTTTGTTGGTCTTGTGGAGACCAAAATAAAGAAGGATCACATCTGAAAATGCCTTTGGTTTATCAGCAGAGATTGGACTATACTCAGTAACAACGATTTCCACTTTAATGGTCGTGTTGTTTTCACTTTTAACTGTCATTTGCTTCTCTTAAACCCTTGGTTCTATACTAACCAACTCCTTCATTGCGGGCTTATAATAACTTCTGATCAATCTAGTGTAAAGGGCACTATTATTTATGCTTCCAATTGGGAATTCCAAAGGCACACATTATGGAGTAACTTGAGGAATCTAGGAGCAAATATTTCCTCCCCCTGGACTCTAGTAGGTGACTTTAATTGTGCTGTCTCCTATAGAAGTGGTAGGGAACAATAAAAGTTCCAAATTAAAATGCGATGAACTACAGACACTAACCAAGAACCTCGGATTGACTAATCTGATGTACATTGGCAACATCTACATATGGTGTAATAATCAAACTAGAGATTGGTTCATGCAGAAGATACATGATCGAAGCTTGGTGAATTCTCCTTGGCTATCCATACTTCCACAAAATTATACAAACTTTGGAAGCTCCATCATCTTTGATCACTCACTTTTCTACCTATTTGTTAGAAACTGCACAAATAGAGGAAACCCCCATTCAGGTTGTTCAATACGCTCATCAGTAATCCAGGGTTCAAAGGTGATATTTTGAGAGGTCTTGTAGCTGGTCAGCAGGATCACAGACATATAAATGCTCACAAAGCTTAAAGGCAATTAAAGTTCAGCTGATAAAAATACCAAGGGGACATATTGATCCAAAGCATCTTGTTAAAAGTAAGTCCTTAGATTCCCTTATTGATTGTTAGGAGAGACTTGCACTTAACCCTGAGAACCCAAACCATAAACAACAAGAATAATGAATGATCCAAAACTACATGGAGTCACTAAGAAACATTGATTCCCAGTTGAAGCAAAAGTCTAGGATACTGTGATTAAAGGAAGGGTATAGAAACACTAAATACTACTGCAATTCTATACAGTCCAGAAGGATGAAGACAAGATTATGTGTCTCCAATACAGGTGTGGAAACATTGCTCAAACCTAAGAGGAATTGAAGGACATGACTTACACCCACTTTAAGAACCTTTTGGGCACTTCCATCTCTACTACTATAATTTTTGAAGGGATAACTAATAGTCTTGATGGATTTATACCTGCACATGTGCATTTTGACTTGTTAAACAAGTCAGAGGTGAGGAAATTAGGAAGAGTCTATTCTCATTTAACACAGATAAATCCCCTGGTCTAGATGACTTTAATGCCAAATAACCAAAAGTAGTTTAGGAATTTTTTTTAAAGTGACAGGCTATTAATTGAACTAAACAAAACCTATATTTGCTTGATCTCCAAAACTCCTACTACAAAGTATTTTAATGAGTATCGTCCTGTTACATGTTACAATGTCATATACAAAATTATTTCAAAGGTGATAATCAATAGGATGAAGGAACATTGGAAGGAGATAATTAGGCCTACTCAGAGTGCCTTCATCTATAAAAGATCCACTAGGGATAACATACTTATGTCGTAGGAATTTTTTATAAGTTATTGTAGCAACAAATCAATCAAAAGCTGTTCTTTCAAGATAGGCTTTGCTAAAGAATTTGATTACCTCAGCTGGTGTTTTATCATAGACACATTACATGCTATGGGATTTCCTAACCTATTTGTTCAATGAATGCAAGCTTGCATTACCACAATCTCCTACTCAATTATCATTAATAGTGAACCTACTAGGATATTCAAATCTACTTAAGGCCTAAGACAGGGGAATCCTTTTTTTTTTTTGCCTTGTTTTCCATCAACATGAAGGTTTACACCAAAATGAAAAGTACAAGAATCTCAAGGGAACCAACTTCAAATTCCATTACAGATGCGCTAAACAAAAGATCTCTTAACTTTTTTTTCAGATGATTTAATTTTGCTTCGTGGAGCTTCTCCAACTTCCATCTATCTACTTATATCCACTCTAGAATCTTTTAAACTCCTTTCTGGGTTAAGCTATAACCCAAGTAAGATCTTCTTCATCATTTCAGTTGGTGCAGACCCCTAAATATATAACATAATTAGCTTAATAGGAATCACCGTAGCCCCTAGTACTTTCAAGTGTTTAGGTGTACCAATCGTTAACAAAATCCAATCTTCTTAAGATTGCTTTTCCCCTTTCAATAGAAACAAATCAATATTTGGTGCAATATATTCCTAAGTGATGGGGGAATGTTATAACTCTTAATTTATGTTTTAAATAACTTAGCTACTCATTGGTGCTCACACATGGCTCTTCTTGAGGGGATAATGAAAGAAATAGACAAGAAGCTAACGGATTTTCTATGGAGTCTTATTAATAGCTACAATAAGCTCCTCAAGATGAAATGGTCCTTAGTCTTTTAACCCAAATAATTTGGGTAGGAATCACACCTGTTAAACTCCTGAGTAAAGAACTACTAGCTAAAAGGCTCTAGAAATTATGCAATGACTATGATGATATTTTAGTGAAAGGGTCATACCTATATCACTTCAAAGAGGAGAGCATTTGGATTATTTCAATAAACTCCAAGATGTCACGGACTCTGCAATAAATCCTGCATACAAGAAGATCAGATGCAACCTTTAATTAGGCATAAGATTGGCAATAGGAAAGGAACTTTCTCCTAATTTGACCGATGGCATGAGCTAGGTCCTTTATAGAAACTCATAAACTTCAATTCTCTAAGAACACTTATTTCACTAAAGATAAATGCTCATGAACTAATTCAGGACAACATTTGGATATGGCCTTTTCACTCTAGTAGAGGAACTAGTGCAATCCTCAGTAGTATGCCTAGCTACCAACTGGCCTTTTCACTCTAATAGAGGAGCTAATGCAACCTCAGTAGCATGCCTAGCTACCAACTGGACACTTTATAATAAATGCAAGAAGTTGAGACTTTTTAGTATTTTTTTTTGTAGATGGATTGCTTCTATTCTTAAGCTAATGACAAATCTATTTACACATTGATATATGCCTTACACACATTCAAGGAGCTTCATAGTCTCTCCATCCATAGAGAGAAAAGACCCTTGTTTATATCCACAAGAGCCAAACATCTTACTAGGTGGTTATCGTCTATCACTGGCCTCCATCTTCGAGAGTCTCCTTTTACCTATGTTAGATTGCTTATCTCTATTAGAAGAATCACCTATAAGGACTAGAGAAGATTCAGAAAAGAATTAGAAATTAGTGCAACAAGTGTCTCTCTTTTGCAGGTCAGTTGCAACTCATTAATTCGATCATCAATTCTTTAAACACCTATTAGTGATCTCATATTTTTCTATATAAAGGTCTAATCAAAACAACTAAGAAGATGATGAGAAGATTCATATGGTCGAGTGACTTAACTAAGAATTTAATGGTTAAGGTTCAGTGTTCTAAAGTTTGTATGCCAAAGGATGAAGGGGGGTCTTGTTAGTCTTCCAATATTCTTAATTAACAAAGTTCTTATAGCTAAAAGAAATTAGACAATCTTATCAAATAAAGAGGAGTTATACGTCAGGTAGATTCATATTTACTTCTTGAAAGATCAAAGCTTCTAGAACATTAAACCCATAACTTCATGGTTTATGTCACAATTACTCAAGCTGAGGGAACATCTCGAATAATATATTAAATGCAAAATTAGAAATGACATGAGTGCTTCTCTATGGTTTGATAATTGGAGTAAGTTTGGTTTATTAAATAGGGCCTCTTTAATGCCAAGGTTAAAGCACCTCTTCCCTAAAAGTTATAAGCTAAATCCATGGAGGGTGATGAGTGGTTTTGTAGTTATACTGGCTCATCCTTGATTCTGGAAAATATCGCAAACTACATGCCAAACCTTAGATAAGTTGAGTCCTTTCCATTGTTAAAACACTCCTTAAGTCAATGCAATAACTCTTTATGCAATAAAATCTTTGCACTTAACATAAAAAAAGTAGCATGGTATGTTACAATATGGTTTAAGCAAGCACTTCTTAAAGTTTATTTCCTAATTTGGCTATTAATGAAGCAAAAACTAGCAATAATCGATAGATTGTGACTCATTAACGACTATAGACTTTGTAAAACTTAACTAGAAACATTGCTTCATCTATTCTTCTCTTATGATTATTTTACAGGCATCTAGAACATCATTCAACTTCTCTGCAGGCTTGAAGAAACCATAATAAATCATACATTGATTATTTAATAGCTTAGTATAGGGAAAAGATAATGAACAAAGGAGATAGAATAAAATCTTCATGATAACCTGAGGAAGTACAACGTACTTAATATGGGGAAAAAGGAATTTAAGACTACTCTAGGGCAAAGAGAAAACTAAATACTAGGTAGCTTAATAGATGTTCTCTTGGATTAGAGAACAATTGGTGATTAATCAGACTCAAACGATATATAGCACGTTGTTAGCGCCGTCCTGCAGAATTTTGGACTATATTCAACTCAAAAGTTTTTTTTTGAAATACAACTCAAAAGTTCTTAGGTGGAAAACACTAAGAGCTTTGATAACACCTAAAGGGAATTTTTAACCTTTCTACTAACAAACGAGCTATAATAATAACCATCTACAGGAACCTATAATGCTAGTTTACTGTCATTTCAGATTAAGTACTGGTTCTTCCTCAGATTCAACAGTAAGAGGACTCCTTTATGGTAGATGATTTTCTCCGTTATGATTTTATTGCCATGTCTTTTCATTGTTATCATGCTTGAGTTGTTTGATAGTTGCTTTTGTGCATTATGGTTAGTTAAGCTCTTTTGCTCTTATGCATCAGGGTCAGTTAAGCTACTTTGAGAATTGTTAGTCTTTCTCTTAAGGTTTTTCGATTTTGAATAGTTGTAAAGCTATGATTTCCTTTGGAATCTAATTTATTATTTGATGTTCAAAAAATGTAAAACTATGGTTACAAAACTATCTTTTATTTATCTCAATGTTATATTTTTAATAGTATTTAATAGTTTTTCTACATAGAAACTATGTTTTTTTTAAGATAATTTTGATATTTATATTTATGAATATTATATAATACTTTGTCTATATAAAAATTAAGGATTTGTTTGATTCCACTTATTCTTTTTATTTTTACTCATATTTGTAAATTTAGTAAAAAAATTGTTTGTTTAAATTTCTAATTTCTAATTAAAATTTGGTTGCTTTCTATTTCATAACTTAAAAATATAAAAATTAAATTTAGGTATTTCTAATTATTTACTATCAATTACTAATAAGAATTATGAATAGTATAATTAGATTTAAATTTATTTTAATTTTATATAAAATTTAAAATTTTAAGACTGAAAATAATTTGAAGGTTTTTTTTAAATTACAATATTTCATTGAAGCCTATAAAGGCAGGCAAGTCAAAATTACAAGGCTATTAAGATAAGGAAACCATCATAGTACTATACAAATACAATTTCAGTCTAAAACTATTTCACTCCTACCTCCATCTTCTTTTAATGGAATGGCTTAGATCACCAGTGGCACGGTGAGCAACTAGTATCTCGTCGATCCAACAAATTAAATGTGTGATAGATGATTACTTGAGTGTAATTATACACCCATATTTAACATATTTGGCTTGTTATTTTATAGTTTTATTGTATTTTTATACTTAATTATCTCTAAGTGTATTTATAGGTAATAATTGTTTTCATGGACAAAAAGGAGAAGGATTTAGAAAAAATTATTGCATAGAACGAAGATTTAAAGCAATTAGGGACCTACATGGTCATGTACAATAACTGGTAAGTCTTTGTAAATGTGTAAAGATTCAAGAATGTTAGTTCTGATCGTGTGGAATTATAAGTATGTGTACTTTGATATACATGACCATGTAAGTTTTCCCTATAAATTGCAAATTCAAGTATTTTTGAAGATACATGGTCACTCACATACTCGAGTAAGTTGACCATCCATAACCCATAAACCCTAGCTTTTACTATAAAAGGACGTGAGTAGAGGTAAGCAAAGAAAGATGAGTTTTTAAACGATTTTAAGTCATGAGACACATTCAGAGGCGATAGTTCTGATCAAGGGATGAAGAGAATACAAAAAAATACGTTAAGAGATCCATTAGATAGCAACATTAAACCAAAACTTAGAAGAAAATCCAATAAAAGAAAAAGGAAGATTTAGAATCATGATTTCTTTATCTTCTATTAGTTTTTTGCAGATTTATCTTTGGTTTTGTTTTCTATGAGTGGTAACTAAACTTATTTGGGGTCTAGGTGTAATAAACTCTAAGTTGTGATAGCACATGACTTGATCTTTTATTCAATGCAACTATATTGATTGATTTACTACGAATAATTATATGCATTTTATTTTTGTTCTAATATTTCTAGAATATTGTTGCATGATTTGATTTCATATGATTGAGATTAAAAAATACTCTTGTATGAATGGGTCTATCATAATTGGAAGGAATTGCATGCAAACCTACAAATAAACTGACGTAAATCCTCTAAATTATGATCAAAACTAATAGTGCAATTTATAAATTAAAAATGCAATTCTAGTGGTTCTAACTAGAATTGTTTATGTTAATCAACTGATGAATTAGTTGTTAATAGTCTTAATTTTATGGTAAAAGATTAATAATTAAAGGATTTTTATGGGAATTCATTACCTATACATTATTATTTGATATGATTTTCTAAGTATTTTCCTCTATTTTGAATTTAGTATTGTTTTTAATCTTAGTTTATTTATTTAGTTAATTTTAATTAAAATTCAAAATATTATCTTTATGTTAGATGGATAATTACTAGCAATTATAGTCTTTGTAGAATCGATCTGTACTTGCTTATGTTAACTCTAACTACATTGTGCACTTGTGGTAAATTTAAATATTGATATAAAACCATATCAATTAGTGTGCTATTGCATATGTTTAGATTGAATATTCTTAAAGTGTTGGAATCCAACCGTGATCGAATCATGGGCGCAGCGGAAATTAAAATTTTACGGATTCCGAGCGGATTCTAATAATTGATTAAACTTGAATTAAAATAATATTCGGATTAGAAATCCTACCTTGTTTGCTTTCTGGAGAAAAACTTCGACTATTTTTCTCTGAATGATCAATCACTAGCTGTCCACGTGTCCAGCCTCTGACGGTATCCACAGAGCAATTTCCAAAACTATTTTGGAGGAAGAAGACAGAAAGTGCTAGCTTTCATAAAGCTTTCTCTTTACATAGAAAAATCAAGATAGTCTTTTATTAAAATTAAAGATCCTTAATTATAATTAGAATCAAATTCTAATTCTAATTAATTTAATTTTAATAAAATCAAATATCTAATATTTGATTCTCAAAGTTTCTCAAACTTTATAATTATATCCAACTTAATTAAATTTAACTTTTCTTTCACAAATTGCTCTTTAATGTGTGACCCATTAGGTTTCTAATAAGTTGGCAATGATTATAAATTATAATTCTAATTCACAATTAGAATTAAATAAATTAAACTTCGTTTTAATTTATCTTTAATTCTTCAATTAAAAAATTCATAATCATAAATCATGATTGACGTCTAGCAATATGTCATGATTACCCAATTATCAGGAATGTCAAAGTGATTGACTTAACCTATCCATGCATGGCTATATGTATAATTTAATCATTTCGTCATCCAATATTCTAATTGGACAAAGTATGGATATAGTGTCTCTACTCTTATCACCCAATTATGTTCGTTTTTGCTAATTAGTAATTAATTTATAATTGAATTTAAAAACTCCTTTTCAAATATCAATTCACTCTGGTTAGAGAATTCCATAAGTCATTACTAATCAAGAACAGTAGAATATTCTGTTGGATCGCGTACGGTCTGAGTATTCACAATACACTGCGGAAAAGACCATACAATAACATGAAGTATAATCGAAAGTAGCAAGGATGTACAAAAATACCTTATTTCTATGGATAGGTTGATTCTTTTTCGGATTCCAAGACACTGCAAACGCGAATGCCCTTTACCGATATCCACACGAGTATGCACGATCCAGGTTGCTGCTATAGTGTGCTAGCACGTCCTCAAACTTTTTCCGAACACCGCATGATTATCCCTCTCGAATGGTGGCTAGGGTTTCGTGAGTCAATAGTCACTTTCTTTTTCTAATGAGACCTAAGTTTCTCTATTTATAGAGAAACCCTAATCCCATTAAAGCCCAATAAGTTTCGGCCCATTATAT
>JANVCL010000003.1:22903767-22918505 GCA_026546855.1 Erythroxylum incrassatum | reverse complement strand
ATGATCCTTTCACTTAAAATTTTCGTTAACCAATAATAGTATTTTATTTATATATTATTCATATCAATTAAAAAGTTATCTGGCCGGTACGGTACGAAATCTATAACAATGATCCTTTCACTTAAAATTTTCGTTAACCAATAATAGTATTTTATTTATATATTATTCATATCAATTAAAAAGTTCAGATTATATCACAATATCCCATTCACCCTATATATGTATAATGGACTTTACACCTCTTTCTTACTAATTAGGAACTAACCAAAACAATTGAAAACTTGATGAAGAGCCTATTGGCTGAGGAATACAATAAAAATTACAATGTGAAGATGTTATAGGATGCAGTCTATAAGTCAAGATACGAGGAAGGTTTAGAAATTACTCTAATTAACTTCAATAACAAGGTGTTTGTGGCTAAAAGATTATAGAGATTAATGGTGAATAAGAAATCTTTATGGATTAGTTGGGTTCATACATATGTTTTAAAAGACTATTAACATGTATGGGAATACAAGATTAGGCCTTCAACTTCATGTTTTATGTCCCTATTTTTAAAGTTAAGAGAAAGATTAGCAGATAGCATCAAATGCTGAGTATAGCATTGGGAATTAGACTCAATATATTTTGATAATGGATGTGAGGTGACGAATATAGAGAAGTTTCCTAGTAACTTAAATTTTGGATCAATGAAGCACTGTCTGAACAGAACTTGCCTCGACCTTAGCAGGATAAAAGCCAGACAAGGAGAGAATGGAATATTATATTTGGCTTAAACTTCCTTCGGTTGTGTTAAAGAATAATTCTTATAAGAAGCTACTTAGGATAAGGGGACAAAAGCTGATAGGATCAATGGTGATTTAGAACAAGAATGTGTCACCTAAAATTGCATTCTTCTTATGCTCAGTGGCAAGTATTGGGATTAACACAAGGGACGTGCTAGGATATTAAATATTGTAAATAGATGCTATTTATACGAAGAGCACCCTAAAACTCAATGCTACCTACTCTTTGGATGTAAGTTCTTCAGGGATATCTAAGGAAGGATAATGGACAAATGTCATCTTGTCAATTACAAGATGTTTGGAACTATTGCATTGGATGGAATCTAATAGAACCAAATCGAAAGCAGTTTTGATGATAGCACTTGAATATTGTATGTATAACTTATAGGAAGAAGGAATAATAGGTGCTTTAAAGGAGTAAAGAAAAACAGGGGAAACAAATACCAAGTGAAAACTCACTCTAAGTTTACTTTTACTTTTTTGCTGTATCTTGTTTAGTTATTTACGAATATATTGCATTCATTTAAAATCATTTAAATTGTATTTTCATATTTTTCTAAGAAAAAATTATATTTAATATGAATTCTAGTTAGGATATTAACGTTCATTTTATTCATTTCTTTATTTAAAATTACATAGATTAAAGTTTTTTTAACTTCTTAAATATGCCCTTGTTTCATATTAAAATAATCTTGTTATAATTACAATTAATAATATTTACACCCAATTAGAGTGAAAATGTCCTTATATATTTTTCTTATAAAAATTTGTGGTCGATATAAACATGCATATTAGTTGATTGCCACTTAATCAAATTTGCATTTTGGTATAGTTATATAATAACTTTATCATCATCTATACATATGTATAGTTAGACTATATTAATATCATGAACTTAAGAGAGGGACTAACACGTCTCTTTAGAATGGAGTTGATACCAAGCCAGTGGATGTTAATGTCCTACAAATAAGTGACAAGTGATCCTTAGGTTTATCCTTTACCATCAAGAAAGCACCAGAATTGTAGTTTCTTTTTTTTTTATGGTTCTGATTATGTGTTTCAAGGAAAGGAACCATGGGGCAATTACATATATTTAATCATTTATTACTGATCATTTTGGGTGATTTTAATAATATTCTTTATGTTTCTGAAGCTGATAGCCACTTTAACCTAAGGAACTTCTCCAGTGACTTCAGAGATTGTGTAGAGAAGCTTGAAGCCACTAATCTTAGATTTATGGGACACTTCTAGCCATGGAGCAATAAATAATCATCAAGATGGTTGATTAGGAAAAAGTTGGATAGGTACTTGGTGAATGGGGATTGGCTCACTGTTTATGAGCCCCCTGGTCTCGGATTACTCTCCCACTATTATAAAAGGTGTGTTTAGTGCAAGGAGGAAATGTTCTTCTAGGTACTGAGATTGAAAGGTTCTCATACGTTGTTGCCAGGGGTTTCCAATCCCACTTACGGTTATAAAGCCTTTATTTATCTAAAAAAAAATTAAAGTTGATCAGAGTTGAAAGATTTAAACCTAAAGAATAGGAAGATCTATACATGACAATATGATATTTTCAATTAAAATTGATTTTCACAAAAAAAAAAACAAAACAGACTAAACGCTTTTACAGTAAGTAATATATTGTAACATGGGTAACCAATAAGTTCTTTCCCTTTATAATTATCTACAGCCTTTCTTCTCCTAATTATTTTCATTCTACCTTATTTATAAAAAAAAAGAAACATAATGATTTATAATAAATTAAACATGATCATTAGTTTACTTCTACCTGGCTCTTTGGGAACAAGTGGATTATAGAATCTAAAATGAGATTGTTATTCAGTTAACTAGGCTTCAACTCCCGTAAATAAATTTGTACAAGCGAGACATGGGGATGTAGATGAACTAAGTAGGAGTCAGTGGACTTGTAGCAAATCAAAGATGGCAAATATGATGGGGTTTTTTTGGCCCTCAATCTAGCCTGGAATGAGAGTTATCGGCATATCGAACTCGAAGTGGATTCATTGACAATTCTTCACAGTTTATCGGTCTCATTTACAACCAATCCGCCCTACTCTAATTTAATTATAGGGATCCAACAATTTCTCAACCGCGATTGGGCTGTGAAAGCTAGACATATATACAGAGAGGCTAATCGAGCCGCGGATTGGCTAGCTAACCATGTCAGGTCCTTGGATCTTGGTATTCATTGGCATCAATACCCGCCTGTGGGTTGCTTTAATATCCTAGTAGAGGATATAGTTGGGGTTTCCTTTCCCCGATTAGTAGCATAATATCTGTATATGTTTCCTTATGATATATAAAAAAAAAGATGGCAAATATGGGGAGTGACACTAGCGATAGAGATGGAGCAAGAAGAAGCCCTTCAAAGATCTATAAATAAAAGGGGTGTATGAATGAACGATCCCACATAAGAAAGGGAGAAAAGCGTCAGATTTGAATTAATTATTTTTAACAGTGAATTCGAATATAAACTTTAGCTGAATCTTGATCATTACATAAAAAGTTAAAATGGGAAACTCTAGCAAATTAAATGAAGAGATTGCTAAATTCTTACTAAAAAAATTATGGAAATGAAATGTTCTATAAATTGACAACACATGACTAGTAATCAATTTCTAATTAAAATTTTTAAATGAAGTTAATGCTTAGTGAAGCATCTTTATTTGTGTTATTTTAGATAATTGTTAGTGATAACTTGTGAAGTTGTCTTAACCATTGACTTGGGTTCCCACCGAAGAATATTTTTGTAGTTCTATTCATTGTGCTGGTAATTGAATCTTATTCATGTCTTTGTTGCGGGAAATATTGGGAACAAGAAATTAATATTAAAAGAATAATTGAAAGTAAAGTTTCTTAAAAGGCGAATTTTATGCGAACGTGAATAATGATGACAAATGGTTTTTTTATTACAATTAAGAGAAATTAAAGCTACCTCATAAAAGAAATACCATTCAGCCCATACAATTAAGAAGAGGGCGTCAGGAAAATCATTCAAAAAGACTGTCAGACATGTTCAACCATAGGTTCTTTAAAAAAAAAACCTCAAATTTTAACCAAATGCCCGTAGGAAGCTTATTGACCAGATCGATAGGTTGTGAAGCATCTTGTCTAATTTCAACTTTTCAATGTTTCAACTGAGTCCAATTTTTGGAGTTCGAGATATTGTTATATCTTTAAAGTTCAGAAATAAAGATGCTTAGTGTAGTGGTCTGGAAAATAATTTGAAAAGCATTCACAATTGTTACCTTTGAAAATTTTAACATTACAACTTAAAAGATGGATGACTTTGGCCCCAATCCATCCACCTTTCTCTACCTCATAATACAAAGTAATCGTGTTGACAAAAATATAAACATAAATTACAACTCATACTGTGTTTAATTTGCTTTGATTATGAGTTTACTAACTAATAAACAGGGTACTTACCTGCATAGCCGAGTTACGGACATAGCTGTAGTTACTATCTCCTCCATTCATCCAATAAGTTTCCGGCATTTTAGCAGCGTCGTCTGTCTCTCTGTCTTTCTTGATGGTGCGAATGATTCAAGAGGCCATATATAAATATATAAGTATGTGTCCAAGACTTGGCTGTTTCTTTCCTGTGTTTGTTTAGTGATGCGATCCAAATATTCTACAACTATTATTTTTTTTCAAACTTTTACTTTATTAATAATCATAATGACTTATTATTGAGAAATAATTAATTAAAACTAAATACATAAAAAATTTGATAAATTTTACAACTTTGTAGTTTATAATATTTTAAACAAATAAAAAAGAAAACTTATGGAAGATTAATAATGTAATTTAAATATTTTATAAAATGTTTAATTTATTCTTTACTATTATTGGAAATATTAAGTTAAGACTCTAATAATACTAAAATGCCAATTAAGGTACTTTAAACTTTAGTTTCATCGAATTCTATTGAATTAATGATTAGAGTGTTATCTCTTCGTAATGTAACATGCCAATTGTACACTATCAACTTATTAATGTGGAAAATTTTAATAAAATAACATACTAAAAAGAGGTGTTTTTACCATTGCGAATAATACGTTTGACCCCAATATGTTATACTTTTCCCTATAATTTTGTTAAAGCTCTAAAAAAAGTTTGGATTTTCCATAAATCTTTACCTATTAAAACTTTTTGAATAAATTATATTTAAAATATCAAATTTTATATGATTTTTGTAATATTAGCTTAAACTATTTTTTTTGGCAATCATATCCAGACTTTCAATTTATTGTAAAATTATCTCACCAATAAGTTTATTGTTAACATTATGAAGTAGTATGCTACATAAGCTTGACATTTAACCAAAGTTATCAATACCATCCTGATACCAATACTAAATTTGGTTCCAGTACAGTACGGTATTAGTATCGGTCAATACCGTGTACCATTTTAGGTAATTTTTTAAATTTATAAAATAATCCTTAATTTTTTAAAATTACAAAATAGTCCCTAAATATATTGTACTTTATAATTTATAATTTTACAACAACCATGTCTAAAAAATCATAATAAAAGAATTTAAAATACAACAATTTATTTATCTTTATTAATATTACTTTTAACATATTTCACATATAAATAATAACCACAATTATTATAAAAACATCATTTAATCATCATATAAATATAAAATTAAGAAAATATAAAGTATTTATAATTTTATAATTTTATCATATAATAAATAATAATTAAATGAAATTATCAAATAAAAATAAATATTTATAACTCTCTACCTATTACAATTTACAATAAAAAGTTTATATCTAGAAAACAACCAACTAGAAGTGAAACCTGAAGCCCGAAACTTGAAATAAAAGCACTTATAATTATATTTATATTGCATATATAAAATTTAAAATATACATCAAATATAAATGAAATCAAATGAAGAGGAGAAATAAAAACTTAGAATTTTATTTAATTAAATACTCGCTCAAATCGTATTGACCTCAATTCTCATTTGATATAAAATTCTCATCACTGAGAAGAGCTTCATCATTCAAATTTATTGCATTAAAAGGCAAGCCAATACTTTGCCATCCAAAGCTATCTTTCAAATCACTCTCATCTATCAAACCCGATTCTTTAAAAACTCAATCCATAAAAAAAATCAATATGGTCAAGGCAAATGGAATTTACAAAACTACTTGTTCTGTTAAGATTGATATTAAACAAATTAAACAAAATTATTAAGAAACTACAAGAAATTATTTCCAACTTAATAATGATAATAAGATTCATTTCCTAAAGCTTTAAATTATGTCGAATAAAGACCAAGTTGTGTAATTTTTTGTGCTCAAATTTATTTGTTTTCTTAGAATGAGAGAATTAAAATATGCTCTAATTCTATTTTTACTCTATTGTACTAACATATTAACTCAGAATTCAGATTGCAAACATTTGCAATTCTAAAATACCACTTTCGAATTGGTCCTACCAAATAACTGTAACTGATGTTTAGTTAAAGCTATGTTTAATTATAAGCTATTCCAAAATTAGATCTCTCATAATTCAATAGTCAAACAAGCCCAAAATTAGGTTTGGACTATCTTATTCCAATATCCAAATAACCCTTAATACAACTTTGAATTATACTAATGCAATAGCAAAACATTCATATTTCAGGCTTAGGATAATTTGATCCTTATACCTTGTCCATATTTTCAAACAACCCTCTTCTTTCATAAGAACCTTAACTTATAACTTTTTTTTAAAATGAAACCTTAACTTATAATTGAAACCCTATAATCCACATGATGCAGTCGCCGTTGCCCATTTCCCTGCGTCATCATCAACAGGACCATCTTCTCTAGTCACCAATTTATTTTTTCGTGATAATCATATTTTTAAACCTCTAATGCTACTTTAATTTCCCTAATCAGACGCTTCTAGGCCTATTTGCTAGATGACTTTTTTTTATTTAAAGGGAAATGAGATAACAAGATTACAAAGCGAGTCGCAGGAACTGAGTTCCTGACATATCCCTTAGAAGAAGAGAAAGGCACTCAGAGGGTGTGGTATCAAAATATGTAATTCCGACATCAAACTGTTCGGCGTAGGTCGCAAGCCAATCAGTATATCTGTTGCCCTCTCAATAGATGTGTCGATGAGTAACAATCCAATTCCGAGTAAACAGTTCGTTAAGCCCTCTCATGATAGTATTGAGAGTCATTGAGCGGTCGGCTGAGGAAGAGATTAAGTTGATCACGGTCATATTTTAGCATATTGGAGGGTGTTAGTTCTTTGATTATGTCAAACAGCTAATTATTTTGCTTGGTTATCAGTTGATTGAGTTGGTTGATTTAATTAAATTGGTTAATTTTTAAAAAGCTCCTCTATAAGAGTATTTTGGTATTCAACTAATAAAAATTGGGTGTTAATGACGATTGTGATATCGAAAAAGAATAGCCATAGATCTAAGAGGGTGTCCGTAATTGTCAAACATCATTTATCATTTAATTTATTTTGCTCTAAAAATATAATTGTTATGTGCGTTATAGGAATTGTCATAGGCGTGACACTTCACTTCAAGCCTGTGACGCTTTTTTATTATTTTATAAGTTTTACAGGTGTGACACTCCTTGTCATAGTTGTGACTCTTTTTTTTCTTTTTTGTTTTTATCATTTCAATTTTATTTTATTTATAAAACTTACAATATTTGTGTCACGCCTGTAACTCTTTTTATTATTATTTCAATTTTAATTTTTTTTATAAAACTTACAAATTGAACCAATATTTTAAAGAGAGGAGATAAGGAAAGAAATTTAAAGTTGAAAAATTAATTAATTTACTAAAACTATTTAATTAATTTATAAATTATAGAAAAATATTAAATTAAATTAAAGAATTAATCAATCTATTATTATTATTATTATTATTATTATTATTGTTGTTGTTGTTGTTGTTATTATTATATGTTCTATGTTTTTTATTGAGTTATAAACTTAATTTTTGTAAAATTAAATATCTAAAATTTAAATTCTTATGAAAATATTCAAAGAAATACTAAGATATAATACTTATATCCTTATAATTTTTTTAAAAAGTCATGCCCTTATAATTTATTTTTTATATAAACAACTCATTTTATCAAATATTTTTAACAAACAACTGATATTATTCATTGTTCAAATCAGTTGATATAATCTTCTATTAGCTAACCACTCATAGAATCAGCTAATGGATAATGCAGTTAGTTAATTGCTAAACAGAGCGTTACTTTTTTCAATTGAAAATTTCATTGTTAATAATATTTCAATCAAATCTTTTTTATTAACAAAATTAACAAAAATACAAATATGACATGTTATGTATCGTTTCACTATATAAAAATACACATGATCTCACAAGATATCACAGAGATATGCTGTATCATTACGATGTTGGCTTGCCAATTCCGTAGACGCTATGTTAGTATTACAAATCAATATATTAATAGTACATACGATATTGGCTCTCGTAATATTGTCTCCTTTAATCAATCATTTCTTAATTTGAAAGATTTGATTATCAACACAAACACATTATATGTTAACATAATAATGATGTAACATGTTCATGTGAGATATATTAGTACGTCACATCAGTATATAGTAATATAAATAATATTATGAACATCACAAATATCAGATTATTATGCTAGAACATCATGGTGTTGATGCATCACTTGCGTAGATGCTATGTCGTTATTTTAAATCAATATATTAATAATATATATAATTAACACCGACATGTTTCCCTTAAATAGTCATCTTACTTTAATTCAAAACGTTAATTCAAACGAAACATATTACATCAACACAATAATATGTAGCGCACATATAAAACATGTCAATATGTCGTGTCAGTATATAGTAACATACATGACATTATGAGTCTTATAAATATTGCATTGATATGGTGTATCATCACGATAATGACATGTCACTCACATTCATCCCACGCCAGTTTGTTAAATCAATATATACATATTATTAAATTTTATGTGAGCTAACAATAACGTCTTCCGTAATCAGTCTACTTACTATATTTCGAAGGAGTTCACTAAAAAAATTATTAATAGTATTAGGATTTAATTGAGAACTATTTAAAATCGATTTATTTATCTATCCTTATAAATTTTAATGATTTCAAATATCCTTATTATTTTTCTAGCCTTATCATAAGTATGCCTAAAATGATAATTACTAATAATTAATTATGTAATAACAAAGTTATAAGTGGGTGTTAATTATATGTTAGCTTATCCTTATTCCATCAGACATATCTTTATTCAATTTATCTATATTCTATTACATACTACATCAATTTCTAACGTTAGAAACTAAGAACTATTGATTATTAAGTGTAATTGAAATAGATTAGGTTAACAATGTTAACTTTGACAAACTTAACTATTTGATGAAGTAAAATTAAAAATTAAATCTATCCCTTTAAAATAATTTCCGCAATGGTCATTTTAATTTTAAAGAACAAATGGGACAAATTTCATACTCAAACATTAGAATTCCCAATAATATTTATGATTATATATATTTAGTAACATCTGTGGAATTATGATTACTTTATATGTACGATTTATATTTATCAGTGTAACAAATCTCGAGCATCGATAGCGTGACGATACCGAACCTCTATATTTTTTACTTTTAGTTCATGACCTAAAAACACATGCATGGACAAGAAAAGGAAAAAAACCTTAGACATATTTTGCCTTCTTTGTCAGGGTCTGTTATTGTCCTTCTTTCTGTACTATGAATTCCAATGAAGATATTTGATTACTTCTGCTTCAATATTTACACATCTGTTTAACATTTTCTTAGCCTTGTTTTTTCATCTGATCCTTTTTTTTAAGCTTAAAATTCGATCTTTTAGATGATGATAATAGCTTGGAAGATTAGTTTGTGCCTCATGGAGTGAACTCAACAATGGCACTCCATGCCTCTTCATGGTCAGGAGTCAAATGTAAAAAAGACCCAACGATGGTTGTAGGATTAAACCTGTCCTTAAATAATTTAGGCGGCATATTATCAGGGAAACAATTCAATTTCTTCAGATAGCTTGTTAATCTCAACCTCAGCCATAACCCATTCTTTAATCAGTTTTTTAAAAATACCCAATCTTTCAAATCTTAGAAGTTGAATAAATTTTATGTCTTGAATATATTGGTAATATAAAAAATACAAATAGATAAAAATGTTCAACTTGATTATGGTTGTAATACTATTAGAAAAGTTCACTAGGTCTGATAAATTTCAATTGCAAGTATCTAGACTTGGAAGTAGAAAAATGTTGAGTTCAATTTATTGAATATGTTGGAGAAGATAAATAAATCTTAATACCGAAGTATTTTAATTTAAAGAACAATGTTGATTTCAACGTATATAGAAGGTTTGATGCTAAGCTTATCCAAACTTACGATATTGAATGTTTTTGGTTATTTTAAAATTTGTGTAAATACAAATTACATGCATGTCGATTCTTAGGAAATTGTTTGCATTTGTTCCCTGTTATTTTCTCATGGCCATGTTTTTTTGTTTTATTTTTTATGAAATATCTATTGCCCTACTCCACTCTTCCAATTTATTAAGTGAGGATCTTTAGGGGTTGGTCGAGCTGGTGGAATAAGAGGTATGAGGCCAAAAGGTCCTGTGTTTGATTCTCCTTATCTACGCTCTCTCGATCGAGCTTATCGTACAAGGCTTACCTAGTGCGGAATATTCGGTTGGCATGATTTACAGGCTATTGTGTCAATTCGAAGATTTACTTGGTGCACATTCAAAGGATAGCGACTGTAAGTTCCTCCGTTTCAAAAAAAAAGTGAGAAGTTTTCAATGTCTCTATATTTTTATCCTTTACATATTTCTAATTGAAAAGTAAAGTGTACTAAGATATGTTAAGTAAAATATAACCTTAATCATTTAGATAATTACATACAAATGAGAGCTTTTTACTCAGATCTTTACACTGAAATTATTAAATATTTCTATCTACGAAATAAGGTTATAAAATAATTAATTAAACTCCATATAAAGTAATTAATATATGAACATACACACATAACACTTTGTAAAGTTAGTATGGTTAACTTGTTTAGGCTAGATAAGATATTAACACTATAAGAGAACTTTTGTTTAACAAAATTATTTAAGTAACTTTTCCATTCAAATTAAAACTTGTAAGGAAAACAATGATCTTGCTTAGAAAGTAGATTTAATTATATCCTCTTTATGATATTATCATTAGTAAAGAACCTAGTAGTGTTTCATTTCTGAACAAGTATCTTCGTTCTAAAAGTTTTGATGAAATTTTAATTTAAGCCTAATATTTGATAATGTTTTAAAATCCACCATTGTAAACTTGTTCTATTTAAATTCTAAATTAACAAAATCCTTAAGTTGCGTTAGAGTTATTAAAAAAGAAACTTACAGTTAGCATTTTAAAAAAAAATTTAAATATGGGTTCCATATCATCAGGTGGTAACATGGCCCATAAGACTTATCATTACATATTTTCTTTATTTAATCTTCCTTTTTAAAACCTTATTTAAGGATGAAATTCATAAAATAATTAACTATGAATAAAGAGGAATTTAGTAAAGAATCTACTAGGAAATAATCAAGGAAGGAAAGGGTTGATAGTGAAATATATTATTGTTTCAACTAGCTGTAACTAATAATGCATCTTGAAGAAAAGTCTTTAATAAAAAAAACCATCTAAAAGAATGATTTTCTTAATACTAGCTTGAAAATTAAATTTTTAGTATATAAAATTTGACACAAAACTTCTTAAAATAGTTTTAAAATTCCACTCATTAAACTCTGTCTTTATAAAAAAAATGTCTTTGTCTCTCTTTTTTAGCTTATACTCATAATTCCATAACTTGGAATAATGCACTTTCATTAAACCTCTCTACTTTGAAAAAACTTCCTATTTTAGCTATATAATGCTAAAATTTATTGAATATTAAGAAGTATCATGATTACGATTCATCCATCGTCTTACTAATTGGCGAATTTAGATTCTTCTTTATTTTGTTTACAAATTGATTTATTTATTATTGCCTTACTTATTTCATTGCCCTTTCTTTCAAACAACCTCCTTCTTTAACAATTTTCATTGAATATATTTTCTTACCATTACTCCCAACTTTCTTCTGAACAATTAATAAATGATTCATTTCATAAGAGAAGTTGGGCCGCACCATTAAAGTAGAACAATATTACAATTGACTTCAACATCAAGAGATAAGGACTTCCTTAAGCACACTACAAACTATAGGAAGGCCCACCGTGAAGGATATCCTTAAGGAATGGACACTCCACATGTTCTTCCTCCTTTATTAACCTTTACTTGTAGCTCCTACAGAAAACAACAGATCATCCATTTTATTTCAATTCCTTGCCTTTTAGCTTCCTTATGCTTATTCTAGAGCACTTTCTTGTAGGTTCTAAGGTTGCTATGTCACTGTGATACCTAAAGATCTGTTAGGGGCTCCTTTATCCAGAAACTGTTAAGTCATTTTATCATCACAATGCTCAGTTATACTTCATAAATATCCTAGTTATAACTACGGCCTATCCTTGCATGCTAATTTGCCCAAGTTAAATACAACACTAAGCTTAAAATTGCATAAGAGGGTAGTAGGGCATTAATTTCTCTATGCCTGTGCCATCAGTTGATTATAGATTATGTCATCTTTGTAGAATATAACTATACTCCTTGTTCTGTTGACTATTTCCTTCATAATTACATGAATATGTTTCTCATCCCTACTAAATACTTTGCAACATCTTTCTTTTCATATGGAGAATGTTATGGTACCAAAAGCAATAAGTGATACAATTCTATCATCTTTATTTAAACTATCTTTGTCCTAAGAGGCAATTGATATGAGGTCTTAAATTCCCCTCCTTAAAGTTACAACAGGTAATCCTCTTAATATGCACCCACACTTAGAAAATTACGCTTAAACAATAGATGATTTACACTTTCCTATTAACCCTTTACATGGAACATGTTTGTTCATTAGGTTGAGGAATGATAACCTATCAAGGGTAAGTACTCCCTCATTGAACAATAACCATAGTAGAAAGGATGTTTTAGGGGGGATAAAACAATTTCAAATCAATTTGATCTAAGCCACCTTCTAACCTTCATTTCTCAGTTTTTTCCTATAAGAGGAAATAGTAAATTTCTTAAATGGACGTGGAAACCAGCAATATGAGTCAGGTTGACCGGAATTGGGATTGTAGTCAAGGATGATATGTTCAAATACTTAAAAGAACATTCCTTTATTGTTTCTCTTCTACCCATATGTAAACTTTAGCCTTACTAGGTATATTATCCACCTCCTGCCTTGACAATTATGCTTTATGGATAACCCTTTCCTTCGCCTAGTTATCAAAATGGAATGAAGCCAATTTTCCATCACTAATGATACATTTTAAAATTTTAAAAATTGATTTCCTTTCCTTCAATAATTAGGAGAAAAAGAAAGATCTACCTAGATTTTCCTGAATTTCGTATAGGCTTTTACCTTGTAAATAATAGACATGTATCCACTGAATATAAAGAGACTCCTTATGGGTTAGAATTCTCCATATTCTTCTCGCTATTTATGTTTTCTTGCAAATCTTTATAGGAATTATACCTAGTCCTCTCTTTCTCCTTCTCATCATAAAATTGCATCCAATATAATTTAGTTTGAACCTTTTATTCATAAGATCAATATAGAGGAATTGTCGCAACATTTTTTCCAATGTTTTGGTCAATCGTTTAAAAAGCAGAACTGTAAACTCCAATAAACCTACATACAAAAAATCACAAATTTGACTAAGAGAATTCTATTAGTAAAAGATAGGTGAATGTTGCTTCAAGAGTTGAATCTTTTCTGAATCCTCTCTACCAAAGGCAGACATTCCTTAAAAAGGAGTCTTTTTGAGGTATAAGCAAATATAACTCATCAAAGGGTGGCTTTTTGATCTGCATACCTGTTAAAACAGTTAACCTCGATGTATTGCTAGTAGTACTATTGGAAAATATGATAAAACTCTTCTTCTGGTTAATGTTTAAGTAAGACTAGTTATTGAAAGTTTGAAGAGTTTGCATAACTTGCTCAATTGATCCTTTGTGAGCCTTACTTAATATCAGTAAATCATATGTAAACATTAGATGTGATATTCTTAATTTCTTATAATAGTTATGAAATTGAAACACTGGATGTGAGATCCCACATCGGTTGGAGAGGAGAACGAAGTACGCCTTATAAGGGTACGAATACCTCTTCCCTATAGACGCATTTTACCAGGTGCAGGAAGAGCAAAACTGTGTGGGCTTGGCCTATGTGGTAGACACGCAGGCAGGAAGAGAAAAACTGTGTGGGCTTGGCCTATGTGATAAGGAAAGGATGTGAAACATTCTTAGCCTATGTGGTAGACACGCAGGCAGTTGGAGGGAAGTTGGAAGAAATTCCTGGACGTTTTTCCCGAGGAATTGACAGGACTACCTCCTCCTAGGGAAATTGAATTTCCTGTTGAACTTCTTCCGGGCATAAGGCCAATCTCAATTCCGCCTTATAGAATGGCTCCGGCGGAATTGAAGGAGCTTAAGGAGCAGTTGAAAGATTTGTTGGAGAAGGGTTTTGTTAAACCGAGCTTTTCGCCTTGGGGAGCTCCAGTACTCTTTGTAAAGAATAAGGGTGGGTATGTGCGTAGACTACCGGAAGTTGAATCATGTTACTATCAAGAATAGATATTCACTCCCTCGTATAGATGATTTGTTTGATCAGTTGAAAGGGGCGAAAGTATTTTCGAAGATAGGCTTGAGGTTGGGGTATCATCAATTGAGGATTAAAGAGTCCGATGTGTTGAAGACTGCTTTTAGGACGCGGTATGGCCACTTTGAGT
>JANVCL010000003.1:22851308-22865292 GCA_026546855.1 Erythroxylum incrassatum | reverse complement strand
TTCATTACGTTGCGTAAGATGGTGAACTGTTTTATTCTTAAATTTTTTCCGTAGAAGATTAATTAAACGAAGAGGATAGTTGGATAATAATTATAAGTTAAAAAAATTGAAAAATAAATTGTTTTTAATTAAATAAGTTTATTTTAAGTCCTTATATAATATTTGTTAATAAATTATTTTATTATAAAATAAATAATTTAAAATCAATCTTTTATTTATAAATTAATATTTATTTTCAATATATTTTAATTATTAAATTAAAATTTATTTGAAATATATATTTTAAAGATATTTTATATTTTATTATTTTTATTAATAATCATAAAATTAAATTTATTTTTATTTAATTACAAAATTAAATTAACTTGTTCATAAATCACATTGATAATTAATTTTAGTTAATTAAATATATAATATTAAATTATACTATTCATAGTTCTTACTAATAGTTAATATGTTATATAATTATATAATATATATTTGTTTATAATAAATTGAATTATAAAAATAAAAATAGAAAACAAAAAAAACTTTTTATGGCATTCACAACATTTGAAAATTGGAAGAAACCAAAATCCAAAACAAAAGACAAAATTGAGAGTGAAAACACATGATTACATAGTTAGTAATAGTTACCTATCACTAATCTTTATTTATAATTTGAATGCTTGAAACAATGCTCCAATTTGTTCATCTTTCTCAATTGGTGGTATGTAAGTCATGTTTTATTAAATTACAAATTCATTGCAAAATAAATTATGATTATGAGAACTTTTCCTCTTCTTGTTTCATAGATGGTCCAGCATTATGCATTTAATGGGTATGAATTCTTGGTTTTATGGTAACTAATATTGTGCTTGATGGGAGCGCATACATATAGGTTTTGTTCTTGGATTTTGGTTCCTATGCTTCTTTTCTCTTTTGAAAACATACACCATTGTATTCAGAATTAAAAGCTTAGAAGAATTAAAAAAATGTAGCCCTTCAAGAATAAATAACTATGGCGGGAGGTATTTCATTTTTCTTTTGTATTTATTTATGTTTATGTTATTCTAAAGTATATTATTGTTGAATATATGGTAAAATATGCTTACATTTGGCATCAAATTATGTTAATCTCTACCTTGTTGGAGTTTTGGAGAATTTCAAAATTCTTGAAAAATTTTCAGATTCGAAAACTTTCGATTTATAGTTTTTTTGGTGTTTTTCTTTAAATTAAAGGTAGAAATCTTCTATTAAGTGTTTTGAGAATGTTTCTACATTTAAACAAAATGTGTTTTTATGGTGTTTTTTGATCTGGTTTTGTGGAGCATCTGATAGATAGCGAACCAGGTTGGTTTAACCCAGCTGGAGGTTAAAGATCACCTCTCAATAAATGAAGTCATTTTGGTTATTTACTGAAAACAAATGTTGTGTCATTTTATGTGTGTTTAATAACATCGTTCTTCTGTGCAAGTGTTATTTTATTTGTTGTTTTAATATCCAATGTGATGCTATGCGTTTCATCGCTATACTATGTTTAGAATATTGTGCTTTATTATGAGATGCTCTAGAATCTATGCATGTGATGTTATTAAAAGTTAAAATCAGATGTTGTAATGCGGCAGGGCTCGAACCCACCCACCCCTCATGGGAGAGCATAGTGAGCTTCTACAATCTGAACTGATGGCTTATGTCTGTATATGTTAGGCGTTGATATTATATTGGAAAAAATATTAACATGAAGTAGATTTACCTATGCCTATTATATCTATAATTTGCATTGTGAATATGATGTGGATAAAAAGTTTTTAGTGATTAATTATTAGGGCTTAGACACAAATACCCTAATTTTATATAAATTATATATTTATGTAATGAACTATTTTAGTATAATAAATTTTATCTCACAAGAATTTTTATTGTGTTTGAATAATTAATTAGGATGAAATATAATTTTTTTCTAATTTACCCACATAAATTAGAAATTGGTATATAATTGATATTTTTATCATAAAGTTTAGCATAAATCTGTTTGAATTCAAAATTTAGCCCACAAGCGATTTTTATGTCATTTGATTTATGTCTTTTAAGATATGTTTTGCATTGGTAATACATATATATAGTTTGTTAGCCTCAAATTATTGATAAGTAGCATGTATGTTTAATTTATACAGCTATCCAAACTATTAATTTCTCTGATACAAGATGTGAAATTCCTAAATTAAGGGGTGAAAACTATAAGCTATGGAAGGAGAGAACTCTTCTTTATCTGGAGAGGATAGACATCGTTATGCTATTTAGAAGGAAAAACAGCCTAAGGTAATGAAGGCCAGCACTACAACTGAAATTGCATTTTATAAGCGTTGGGAGCGATCTAATCGCCAAAGTGTGATGTTCATTAAAACCAAAATTTTTGTTGGCATTTGTGATTCCTTAGAACAACATGACAATGTTTGTGTTCTACTGAATGCTATCGATGAGTAGTTCGAAACTTCAAACAAAGCTCTTGTAAGCACCCTAATTATGAATTTTTCATCTATAAGACTCACTGGAGTCCCATGTGTGTGTGATCACATCATGAAGATGAGGGACATTGCAGCTCAGTAAAAGAAACTAAAGTTTGAGATGTTTGATTCTTTCCTCGTGCATTACATTTTAAACACCCTTCCACCACCATACTGACCTTTTAAAATATCTTATAATACATATAAGGATAAGTGGTCAATAAATGAATTAATGACCATGTGTGTCTAAGTGGAAGAGAGATTGTCAATGGAACAGGGAAAGAGTTCACAAAGTGCACATCTAGTTGTTAAAGGAAAGAAGAAAAATTAAGTCAACTTAAAGAGAAAAGATCAAATACCTATCCAAGCTGACATTAAGAAGGAATCCAATTGCTTTTTTGCAAGAAGAAAGGAAACATAAAGAAGGATTGTGTCAAATGTAAGGAATGATTTGAAAAGAAAGGTAATCCAATCTTACTAGTTTGTTTTGAATCTAATATGATTGAAGTTTTTCATGACACATGGTGGATTGATTCTGATTGTACAATCCATACTACAAAATTGTGACAAGATTTGCGAAACCTAAGGAAGCGAGTGGGAGGTGACCAATATATCTTATTCGAAAATAAGATACATTCACTTGTGGAGGCTGATGGGGATTGCAATTTAATTTTATGTACTGGTTTTATTTTAAAACTAGAAAAGACATTTTATATTCCCAATTTCATTAGGAAATGAATTTTAGTTTCAAGACTTGTACCATTTGGATATTCCTTTCATTTTTCAGAAAAATCTATAAAGTTACATTATAAATCTAAATTTGTTGGGAATGGTACATTATTTGATAGTCTTTTTCTTTTTAATTTACAAAATAATACTTGTTCCAATGTAACACATGTTCTTGCTGGAACAAAACATTGTCATGAATGAAAATTCCTCTATGTTATGACATCGAAGATTAGGACATATCTCCATAGAAAGGATCAAAAGATTGGTGACTAACGGAGGACTTAGTAATTTAAAATTTGTTGATTTTCATAATTGTGTGGACTGCATAAAGCCAAAGCAGACTAAAAAAATCACAGAATGGTGCGAACAGAAGTTCAAACATATTAGAAATCATACATAAGGATATTATAGTCCAGATATGGACTTATATTGTCAGAATTACTTTATCTCATTATTAGAGGATTGTTCACGATATATGTATCTCTACTTGATTCATAACAAGAATAAAGCACTAGATGCTTTTAAAATGTTCAAAGTTTAAGTAGAGAAACAATGCGATAAGCAAATTAAGATTGCAAGATCCGATAGAGGTGGGGAATATTATGGTAGATATACTGATGGTAGACAAGCACCTAGTTCATTTGTGAGATATCTTCAAGAAAATGGGATGGTATCCTAATACACTATGCTGGATCTCTAAGCCAGAATGGTGTGAAAAAAAGAAGAAACCGAAAATTATTAGACATGGTACCAAGGATGTTGAGTAGCTCTAAACTTCCCACGTCCTCGTGGACTAAAGTTCTTAAGACGACTATGTATATAGTAAACCAAGTGCCAACTAAGGCTGTTCCAAAGACAACATTTGAGTTATTTAAAGGTTGAAACTGAGTTTGCAACATAAACGAGTTTGAAGATGTCCATATGAAATAAGAATTTATAATTTACAAGAGAAGAAATTGGAACCAAGGACTATAAGTGACTATTTCATTGGATATGTTGAAAGGTTTAAGGGATATAGGTTCTATTATCGATCACATCACACTAGAATTGTTAAATGAAGGAATACAAAATTTTTAAAAATGACTTGATTAGTGGGAGGGATCAATTTCAAGATATAGTCTTTAATATTGATCATTTGGATACTCCACCTTCCACCTCAAAAAGTAAGGTGATTATCATTCACAATGATCCTCAAGTTTAAATAGACATTGTACAACCAACTATTAAAATTCAACAGCCTAACGTAAACGTAAATGAAAATCAAGATGTTCCACAATTTGTTGATAATTTAGGATATCCAGGTATTCAAGAATTATCTTAAAACATTCAGTAACTAGTTGAACAACAGACCTTACAATAGGATGTTGGTGCAACATTAAGGAGATCTAGTAGAACAAGAAAATAAACTATTACTAGTGATTATGTTAATGTCTACAAGAATCTGACTATAATATAGGAGCCAAAACTGATCTTGAAACCTTTTCATAAGCTATAAGTTGCAATTAATAAAATTTATGGTACAATGCCATAAAGGACGAAATGAATTCCATGAAGAATAACGATGTTTGGGATCTTGTTAAGTTGCCTAAATGAGCATAAACCATAAGTTACTTATGTGCATTTAAGACACATAAAAACTCATTAGGCAAAATTGAGAGATACAAGGCAAGAATCATTCCTAAAGGATTCACTAAAGAAAAAGAATAGATTACACTTATACATTTTCTCCTGTGTCTAAAAAGGATTCACTTAGTATAATTTTGGCACTGGTTGCTCACTTTAACCTAGAATTGCATCAAATGAATGTGAAAACGACTTTATTAAATAATGACCTAGAGGAAGAGGTTTACATGAAACAACTAAAAGGATTTTCCTCTAATAATGGCGAGCATTTGGTTTGCAGTCTTAAAAGATCCATATATGGAATGAACTAAGCATCCCACTAATGGTATTTGAAATTCCATGCTATTATATCATCATTTGGTTTTGAAGAAAATATCATGAATCAATGTATATATCAAAAGGTTAGTGGGATTAAAATTTGTTTTCTTGTATTATATGTGTATGACATATTACTTGCAACTAATGATAGGGGTTTGTAGTATGATGTGAAACAATTTCTTTGCAAAAATTTTGAAATGAAAGATATGGGTGATGCATCTTATGTCATTGGCAATAAGATACATTGAGATAGATTCCGAAGCATTTTGGTTTTGTCACAAGAAACCTATGTTAATAAAATGCAGCTCCCACTATGAAAGGGGATAAGTTTAATTTGGACCAATGCCCTAAAAATGATTTTGAAAGGGAACAAATGAAAAACATTCCATATGCTTTTGCAGTCAGAACCTTGATGTATGCTCATGTTTCTATAAGATCTGATATTTCATTTGCTATTGGAATGTTAGGCAGATATCAGAGTAACCCAGAATTATATCACTAGAGAGTTGTAAAGAAAGTATTGAGATACCTTCAAGGGACTAAAGATTACATGCTTATGTATAGACGCACTGATAATTAGGAGGTAACAAGGGACACAGATTCAAATTTTGTTGGGTGTGTTAAATCACAGAAATCAACATCAGGTTATATCTTCATGTTTGTCAACGGAGCCATATCGTGTAAAAGTGCCAAGCAATCTTTAACTGCTACTTCCACCATATAGGATGAGTTTATTTCTTGTTTTGAAGTTGCATCATATGGTGTATAGATAAAGAGTTTCATTTATGGGCTTAGATTTGTGGATTCCATTTCTAAGCCATTGAGAATATATTGTGACACTTCGTTTGCTATTTTTCTTACTTAAAAAATAAGAGTGGTAATTGAAGTACACACATCGACATCAAGTTTTTATCTATAAGGGAACATGTTAAGGATAAGAAAGTTGTCATTGAACACATTAGCACTGAATTAAAAATAGCTGATCCTTTAACAAAAGGCATGCCACCAGTGAAGTTCAAGGCTCATGTTGTAAGAATGAGATTGAGTTTCATTATATAGTTTTCATTATGTGGACAATGTTATTTTCATGAAACTCTTATAATATTGTCATATTATGGTGCACATTATTGAATTTTGTTAAAAATGATTATTTTGAACCTAGAATAAACATAGGGTTTACTTATTAAGTAATGTTACCACTTTCAGTTGATATAATTATAATATACTATAATACATAGAAGTTAATACTCAACTACTAGAGAACTTATCTCCATTATTCGTATATTATATTTGGATTAGATTAGGATTTGATACAAAGTTAAACGTATTGACTAAGTGGGAGAATGTGAGAACTTTTCCTCTTCTTTTGTCATAAATGGTCCAACGTTATACATTTATTGGGTACGAATTCCTGGTTTTATGGTAACTAATATTATTCTTGATGGCAGCACATTCTTATAGGTTTTCTTCTCAGATTTTAGTTCTCTAAGTTTCTTTTCTCTTCTGAAAGTATACACGATCGTATTGGGAATTGAGAGCTTAGAAGAATTCCAAAAATGTAGCTCTTCAATCATGGACAACAATGGCAGGAGGTATTTCATCTTTCTTTCGCATTTATTTTATATATTATTCTAATATATATTATTGTTGAATATATGTTAGCATATGCTTACAATGATCTCCAAAAGAACAATCACAAGAAACCTTATTTACATTGATTTTTCATATATAGTTGGAGAAGGTTATTCAACTGAATTGTTTTTAAAGATAATTAATAATATGCTTATCAAACTGGAATGCCTTGCCAAGAAATTTAGTACTAATAAGAGGCTTTAATCCAAAGACAACATTTGTAATTATGATGACACAATATTTTTGGCTACTCTTACTATGAATGCATTTATATTACCTTCTCTTACATTAAGTTTCAAGCGAATTTATCCAATTGGTTAAACAAATAAGTCTGACATTTAAAACTTTGTTGAAAAGGGATTATTATTCTAGTTAGATGTAGCATACAAAAAAAAAAGAGAGAGCTTGCACAACTATAAGGATCTCAGTTTCATGAGGGTAAATGTGAGGTAGGTTTAGGCCATATAATGTAAAGTTAAGACGAGTAAATGAAATCCCAAGATCGATAAGTACAACAAGTTGATCAATAACCACTAGAATCATTGCTAAATCGATTGGGGTTTAACAGTGTTTCAAGGTTTAGGAAGCCCTAGATAGAAAAAAATTCATCTATGTTTACTTGTTTTGGATCTTTACAAAACTTCCTATTTATAAACACTACAAATGTTAGAGGAAAATTTTGTTAAATCAAGTGGTATAAATGTCCATAACCATTTTTTGACTTATAGAAAGAAAAAGTGGCTAAAATATGGAGAACTTAAATATTAGGCAAAATTTTAATGAACTTTTTTTTAATTTTAATCTCATATACCATTATTGATTGGGTTGTTGATGGCTGCAAGGAAGTTTTAAAGGGGACTTAAATGGTAGAACTCACTTTGAAGAATTTGTTGATTGTCCAAAGAAACACAATAATGATGTCTTATGGATTGATCTCTTTACTGTAATGAAATTTAATACTATTATTGATTTAGGGTGTCACTATTGCCTTAGCCTTCTAAGCCCCACTAATATTCAACCTCTGTGGGGAATCTTAAAACTCCTAAAAAGAAATATCTTACTAAAAAAAGATGAGAATAAGAGAAATATCAATGATCATACTAATGTAAAATTTATTTATGTAGCAATCCAGGGAATGACTTTCTATAAATTAAAAGGAAATAACTTAAAATGAAGCCCAAAGAAAAGGGCTTTAAATCTCAATTTTCCTTATTATCTTAACATGGAATGTGAGGAGTTTAAATTGGCTAAAAAAACAAAAAGATATTTTTAACTATTTTCTCACTAGAAAACTAACTATACTCAGAGTTTTGAAGACAAAAATAAAGATCGGTAGATTGAGCAAAGGTTTATAGTTCTTTAGGAAGTATTAGAAAATAAAATCACACTATTAAGCAAACTACATTGGGAGAATCATAATTGCTTATGACCTTAAAGAAATCAAGTTAATTCATTTGCATTGCTCAAATGAATTCATAAACTTGGAGATTAACCTAGCTCATCATTCTAAATACATATACAACACCTTTATATATGTTAAGAATATATCATTTTAGAGAAACCATCTTTAGGAAGACCTTAAAGATGATTTAATCTTCAATTCAAACTCCTTAGCTTTTGTTGAGAGACTTTAATAGCAAACTATATGTTAAAGATTACTCCTTCAACACCAATGGTTTATCTTTTTTAAGATTTAATGTGTACTTTTAAATATGGAGAAATAGAGAAGAAAGGAAGTGGTTGATTAAAATGAATCTTGATAAAGCTATAGTTAATTTCTTATAGATGACTAGCTTCCTTGATAAATCTACTTTTTCTAATTCCATTCTTATATTATATCATAAATTAATTGAGATACAAATCTATAAAGACAAAAGAATCACATGATTATTCTAAAGAGTTGTGAAGAAGTGGTTTTAGTTATTAATATGGAAGGCTTTGAGGCCTTCAAATTTATGACGAAGTTGCAAATGTTGAGAAATGAACTTAAGAAACACCATATAAAGCACTTCAATAACTAGGATACAAAACCAACCATTTATGATGCTAAAATTTATTGTTAAAAAGAATAAGAGAAATCATATATCAATCTTAGTAGTAGTTTCCTTAAGATGAAAGAGAAAATAACACTGACTAGACACTTACAAGTGCTAGTAGTTGACAACTCCCTCCTATAGCAAAGATTCATAGTTTGTTGGCTCTAATATAAGGATAGAAACTTAAATTATTTTTACAAAGAAAATTTAAAAGAAACACCAACAAATTTGGTTCCTTCATAAACCCTATGTGTCTAACTTACTAAAAATAAGGAGAGCTAAAGTAAATGACATACAAATATTTTAAGGAAATAATAGGTAATGAAACTAAAGGTAAAAAGAAACTCAAACTTTATTCAATTTTGTAATAATAGCCCAAATTTTTTTAAGTGGGGTTAAAATGTTCCAAATTTCATTTTTTAGCAAAACAAGTTGACGTTAATTTCTCTGTTAACATAAGTGGTATGTGATAGATGTAGATTATATTATTCTTTTCTTGGTGTTTAAGTGTATTTTCAAGTATTTATAAGATTATTATCATGTATGTAGGATTAGAAATTTGTTATTATTATTGTTTGTATATATTATAAATGTTTGTTTGGTTTAAAGCAATAATTGGATCTTAATTTTGTGTTTCATGAGGTGTTTTATGTGTTTGTTAGTGTTGGAAATCTCAAAATTAAAAAATGAAGATGGAGTAAACTTGAAGGTGTCACAATCATGCGTAATAGAGCACGATAGTGACAGAGGTTGAGCCAAGTGAAGCACAGTCATTACTTAAAGAGCACGATCACAATACGAGATTTCTATACATGACTTTTTTGTATCTTTCATGATTCAGGACTAATTCTAGAACCAAATTAAGTGGGGAAACCATTAAAAACAACCCTAGAACCTTAATGAACTATTTAAGAATAAGAAAAACACAAAAAAGTAGCAGCCATTGAATCAAAGTGGACAAAGTGGAGAGATCAAGAAAACATCAGAAAATTCCAGCTTTCCAGATCAAGGATCAAATAGAATTTTTTAATTATTTTACCTTATTTCTTTCATTATTCTTAATGTGTAACCTTATTTCCTTGATGTTAAACATGTTTATGGAATTCTAAGCTCATATTAGGAATTATTCTGGATTTATTTTGTGACATTTATTGTTTAATTCAATATATTTCTTGATATTTGTGATAATTGTTCATGTATAAACTTGACAACAAATCGAGAGAATGAGTTAAAGTAATTAGTCTTCGCTTGTATAACGAGAGTTAAAAATTTAATAGACCCATAATTATCAAATTAATGATGAATAGAAGAGATATCTTGGTTGTGAAATTGATTATTTATTAGATAGCTTTAAATCTAAATGAAGATGTTAGGGATAGTTTTGTAAATTGAGTGATTGCAAATCTAGAAATTTCAAATTCAAATAGGAATAGTTAATTAGATCTTGAGAGAGAAAAATCAATACCTTTGAAAATCTAGGATCAAACACATAAATTGAATCAATAATAGTAAGGAATCAAAATAAAGAAAGAATAGTTCCTAATTATTTAGTCTTGATCAAAACTTAATTTTAATTGGCAACTCACTTGTTAATTGATTGCTTCTTTTGTTTTATTTATTTGTTTCAATTTCTTTTATTTAAATTTAATTTAAATTCATTTCTAAATACCTTAGACAAAGTTAGGTTTAAATTGTTAGTTATTACAAAATCCTCATGGAAAGGATAACCTCTTATACTACAAGAAACGATCAATATTCTTGTAAGTATTTAGAGTTTTATTACTATATATAAAACTTGCTCAACAAGCCTTAGGAACTATTTCTAGGGATTTTAGTGTTAAGGTGATATGAATTTCGTTGATTTCTAATTGTTACCCTTTCTTTTGTGATTGAGGCCCCCAATCCTATGAAATAAGAAAAAGAGGAAATTATGGATGCAAAGTATAAAGCACATCAATCTAGACATCTCATGAAAAGAATGAGGAATTGAAAGAGCTAAATGGAAAGAAGAGATAGAAAGAACAATGATGGAGGAAATACATCACAAAGAGCAAAGGACCATTATGGACTTCACAAGGCCAGGGTTCAACGCCTATCATGAATGATTTATTTAACCACCTATGCAAGCGACACACAATCTGTTATAAAAGATGGCAAAAAATAATTACCTTTAGGCATTGAAATGAAGTAGACAACTGTCAACCTTCTAAGATCTAAAAGGAATGATTGTTGTAGATTTGGTGACAGTATTGTAGGTTGAAATCTTCAAACTCACCATCTAATTACATAGCCTAATAGCCACCTCTTTCTCTTAATTCAAATTAATTTAGCACAGATTTGAGCTACGCAGAGAAGAGTGCCATATCACAACTTACTACTTCCTAGTGGAAAATAACAACGTGTAGTAATTCCACTTAAATAGAGCACAATATGGTTGGGGATAATAATCCTTATTTAAATATATATAATCCTGGGTGACAGAACCACTTGAATTTCTTTTGTTCTAACAATGTAGGGACTCAATTAAGAAATCAAGGTCCATTGGGATTTTAATAAGACGAATCCAGTGCAAATCATTCAAAATTGGACAAGCTCAAAAGTATGGAAGAGGCTAGAAGAGCAATTTGAGAAGTAGCAAAGACTCATACCTCTTATGTTCAGAATTATGTGACTTAGGTGCAAGAATTAATCTTATATTATTGACAATTTTCAAGAAATTGGGGCTAGGCGATGTGAAGTCAACTTCTATGCTTATTCAGTTGGTGAATCATTCAATAAAGAAACTGTTTGGTGTGGTGGATGATGTGTCTAAAAAAATGGACAAGTATATAATTCCTGTGGACTTCGTTATGCTAAACTTTGAAGAGGATTAAACTTGTCCACTAAGTCTTGGTAGAACTTTTTGAGCAATGGCAAAGCTTTGGTAGATGTCCATGAAGGCAACCTTATCCTTTGGATTGGTGATGAACAAGTAAAATTCAATATAAATAAGGTATTAAAGAATCCGGAGGGTGGCTCGTTCATGGGAATTGATGTAGTTAACTCTCTAGCAGAAGAGGAAGAGGAATAGAAGACAAAGGATGACATAGAGCTACAAGAGTATAAGAAAGTCTCGGTTCAAGAAGTGGATGAAGAACAGAAGACGAGGGTGATTGCAATAGAAGAAAAGCAACTCATCTTCTTACAAGTAAAACTGGTACATTCAATAGGCAGTTCTGGGAGTTTCATTATCCCCCATTTTATTGACAATTTGTTACTAAAAAGGAAATTATTGAACTTAATTGGTTTTCTTAATTTTATCAAATTTGTCCTTCTTATTATGTTGTAGCATGTAGCTTATTTACAAGCTAAAAAACTGAAATTGGGTGATATAGGTGGAAGCAAGCCACTAATCACAGACCCAGATTGAGGGTAGAAGGTAGAATACGTGAAGTCAATGACGTAAAATAAGTGTTACTTAGGAGGCTATAAAAAATTAGGATATTTTTATTTTATTTCATTTTCATCTTATTTTGTTGGTACTTTGTTACTTTTATTATTTATGTTTATTTTGTAGGGAGTGAATTGTTAGAATTATATGGCATTGAGTGTCTCCAAATTCCTTAGCCAAACTGTCACTGTTAAAGCACCATAAGTATTCTTGCTCTAACTTTTTCTTTGTTGTTATTTATTTTTATTGGTATTGTTTGTTTTTCATATTGAGGATAATGTGTTGCTCAGATGCAAGAAGTAAATGCAATTGCATATCATGTGTGTGTGAATTTTACATTTGTACATACCAACTGTGTGTGAATTTTACAATTGATTTTTTTTACTAAGTTGGCATTGTGATGTGTGAATGTGTTAATGGAAAGAATTGAATGGAATTGCTTACTTTTGACCATGATTATTTAAATTGTAAAGGTATAGTAACTTATGAATTTGTGTTTTAAGTGTCTTTGGGATGAATATGCATGCTAATTAGGATATGATTCTTATTCTTTCACTTTATAATTTTTGTTCGTATACATTTATAATTATAATCAATTGAATTGGTTATCATGATTAGTATCTTTCATGA
Organism: Erythroxylum incrassatum; assembly: GCA_026546855.1. Lineage (NCBI taxonomy): Eukaryota > Viridiplantae > Streptophyta > Magnoliopsida > Malpighiales > Erythroxylaceae > Erythroxylum > Erythroxylum incrassatum. Next base: position 22,852,408 of record JANVCL010000003.1, on the reverse strand, counting down.
GAAACTATGAAGAAATGAGGTAGGTGAAGAAATTTAAAAAATTAAATAAAAATAAGAAAGTGATAAATGAAATAACTATTAAACTGGCCCTTTTTAAGAAATTTGGGTTAATAATAGAATTGGTAGTTAATTGAGAGTTGTGATACAACTGAGTAACTGAGGGCATTCATGATAAAATGTTTATCTTCTCGTTAAAAGGCTAGAATGACACTCCAAACAAGCTAAAAAAATGTGACCAAGTTGAGTAATCAGGTGACTTCATGACAAGATGTCTGCCTTTGAGTCAAAAAACTAGTTTAAAGTTAAAGAAAATCTTAAAACATGATGTGATAATAAATAAACCTACTGATATTTAAAAAAATAGCAAGAATTTTCATGAAAGGTTATTTAGTGATATTTTTTCCTTTTAAATTGATTAATAATAATAATAATAAATGTATGCTTACAACTACTATAGGTGTATGAATAGGGTTTTAATGTTTTGATTAATATTTATATTAAAATTAAAGTACATAAACATGAAAGGAATAAGTTAGTATTATGGCACAGTTTTATAATTGGTGCTTGAAGTTAAGTTAATTTTATAAGATTTGATGCCATTGTATCATTGTTGTATTATTCTATGATTTTATAAGATTTGGGAACAAAAATAATTTTTTTCTTACGAACAAACCGACAACTTATCTTATAAATTATTGTTTTAGTCAATCAGTTACTACTGCTGAACTGTTTTATTATTTATTGATATGAGTTGGTACGTGTGGGTCAAAGATGACAAACGCTCAATTACAAAGTTCTTTTGTGACATGACTTCAATATGATGAGAATGTTCTTCAGATTAAAAAAGAATAAGAAGAAAAGCTAACCTCAAAGGAAATGTCAAATCCAAAGAAAAATGCAACATATGAAGCGGAGAGGTATGCGATAGATACGAGGAGAGATAAAAGCCATTAATCAATACGTTGACACTTGTATAAATTCGAAATCAACTAGAATACGAAGGGAGGGTGGTACATAACTAATATGTTTTATTGGATTACAAAATAAAGCATGAACTCCAAAGATCACAATCACAGGAAACCCTCTTTATGTTGGTTTTT
>JANVCL010000003.1:22839526-22851208 GCA_026546855.1 Erythroxylum incrassatum | reverse complement strand
TTATTCTGGTTAGATGCCACAAACCCAACAAAGAGAGAGCCTTCCACAACTACAAGGATCTCAGTGCCACGAGGGTGGGTGTGAGGTGGGTTTAGGCCATATGGTGCAAAGTCAAGACGAGCAAATGAAATTCCAAGAGTGTTGAGTCCAGCAATTTGATCGACAGTCACTGGAGTCACTGCAAAACCTTGTGGGGTTGCAGCAGTGTTTCCAGGTTTGTTGAGCCCCGGAAAGAAGAAATCATCGGCCTTTACTTGCTTTGGATCTTTGCAGAACTTCCCGTTTACAAACACTGCAAGTGTGAGAAGAACAATTTGTTAAATCAAGTAGTGTAGATGACCAAAACCATGCTTTCACTTGCTGAAAGACAAGTGGCTAAAACATAGAGAATTTAAGTATTAAGCAAAGTTTTAACAAACTATTTGTATCAATTGTAATCTCACATACCACCATCGGCTGGGTTGTTGATGGCTACACAGAAGTCCTGAAGAGGACTAGGATCATAGGCAGACGCAACTAGTAAGGAAGTTAAAGCAAAGAGCGTGAGAAGAAGAAGGTAGCGAATCTTTTCCATGGTTTACAAGACCAAACTAGTTGTAGCTCTTAGTATAGCTTTTGGTGCTTTGCCGAGGGATGAGTAGTGGCGCCTGGGAAACATGCTATTTATAGATGACTTCAGTTGAATGTTTCTATGTTACATGTAGCGGTAGATAATAGTTAAGTCTTTTAAGGATTTTATTTAAGAAAAAAAAAAGATGACGCCTCGAGCAACAACTACTACAATCAATTTGACCAAGACCTGGTTTTAGTAATGGGAGATTTGTTTACTGGTTACTTGGTTCTTAAAGAATAAACCTACTATGAATTGTTTCTCCTATTTTTAAATTGGATAACATATCAAACAATACCTAACCTTTTACTTTTTTAAATTTAGTCCTAATTTTTCTAAAAGTTTCAATTTAATAATTAACTTTTTAAAATTTATATAAGTATTCTAGTTAAACATCATTTAAACCTAAATATTATTTAAGTGTCTACTAAATATTATTTAAGTGTCTATCTATTAATTATATCAATAAAAACATCATTTAAACCTAAATTATATAAATTTAAAAAGTTAGTTACAAAATAAATTTTTTAAAAAGTTAAATACTTTTAGATCTGTTATCTCTTTTTAAAATTATCGCCCAACCTGCACGAGTTAGGCATACGTCCTACATTTAAAGGTCATTCCTCATCCATATTTATTGGCATCTCAACCCTATACTTTTTTATTTTGGAAAAGTGACCCCAATTATTTTGTTGAAGACATACATTATCGACTTGCAAATGGATACCTAAATCTTGTTTATAAATGAATTAATAATCAACATCAAACCATGCATGATAGATCAACTCCATCATTGATATCTTGCGGTTCACCCAATTTTCCTACATGGATCACATACAAATATGCTATTAGATTTTTTGCTACACAAAAATAAAAGGCATATTCTTTATATAATTATCTTTGCAAATGTTGTATGTACTAACTACAATATCCATGACACTCTAATTTATCTAGCTTGTATGTGCAACTAGTTAAGGATCGATTAATTAGGGCTTGGTCTCATACATAACCTATACCAAGTTTCTTTATCTACTCTTCTTTTGTTGCGTTGAACTTATAAAATAGGGATTTAGACTCTAAAGACAAACCCAAAAAACTTACTAATTACATAAAAGCCACTTGCACACCATTGGGGGTTACACCCTTCTCTTGTCGACCTTTGCTATATCCAACAAAGGATATCTGTACTTGCAACTACAAAAAATAAAGTTAAAATGTGTTAGATTTTGGAAAAGAAAAAAATATTTTAAAACCTACGGGTCTGCTTATCTAAAATTTTAATTGCTAATAGCGTCTTCTTAATGATCTTCACATCTTCGAGTGGTAGAGGCTAATGCCTGTCAAACAACACGTGATATTGACCTTCTATCATGGAGTGTATTTTATACCTCTTGTGAAAGTAGGAGTTTAACCCCATACAATTTTGCAATCCCATTGATTGTCTTCTTCAAGAATTAAGAAGACGAATTTTCCCCCCACTTGTTTGTCTCCCACAAAGAGAGTACCAAGTGTTGGTTTATATCTTATATTCAATTGCACTACAAGAAAAATAGGGTTTAGGGATAGAAAATACCAACAGAATATGAAGGTTTTTAGTTAACCAGCTAATTTAGTAACAAAATTTACCGACCGAATGAGTCGTTGGAGAAAAAACCGTAGGTAATAATTGATGACGGAGTACAAATTTTCTGTCGCTAATTTACTGACAGATATTTTCTACTTTGTCGTTATATTTAGAGATGGTAATTTTTGTGTTGTCAGTAAATTTAGCGACAGAATGTTTGTTTTGGTCGGTAAATGTAGCGACGGACAAGACTCCTCTATTGGTAAATTCACGACTAATTTTACCGATGGATCTTTGATAAGTGTGAAATGCATCATGTTTTAGGATATAGTTTTTTGATTATTTCTTTGTTTATTCGATTGTTTAGTATGTATTTTTAGTAGAATTGTGTTAGTTTGTGAATTATTTGTGTTTAAGTGTTTTTATGGGTTAGTACAAGCATTTGAGATTAATCATTATATCTTTGAGGTACCTTGATGTGTTTGTTAGTGTTTCAAGGTTAACAGTGAAAAACATAGAAGTTTTGGAGAGACTTGGACCGAAATAACAACCCACGATCGTGGTCCATCTACCAAAATCGTGACAGAAGCAAGGGAGATAGCCCACCATCGTGGCCAAATCACCATGATCGCGACAGAAGCATAAGACTTGGCCCCTACCATGATCGTGATAGAAAGCGTACAAGTGGCACACGATTGTGGCCTACATTGAGTAGCCACCTAAACATAGAGAAAAGTCAAGTTTTTAGAGTGTTTTGGACCTTTCGACCCTAGAAAAAACCTAGGGCTACCCAGAACACATTAAGTATATAAAGAATGAGACAAAAGAGAGGATGAGCTTCTTGCATCAGTGATTAGCTCTTCATCTCGATCTAAAGATCAATCCCTTGGAAACCGAATCAAAAATAATTAATTAATTCTAAGGATTACAATATAGGGTGCAACCTTGGGTCGTCTCACTTAATTGTAACCAAACGAAAAAGGTTTAAGCTAGCCTAATTGTCAAAAATGCAATTTAAGTTGATAAAAGGGGGTTTTGGATCATTGATCAAAATTGAGGGAATTAAACTAAAATTGGAGAAGAATATGTAAAAAGTATATTTTTGGATTTTTTGGGAAAAATGAAATCGACGATTCAAATGACAAGCGAATGAGATAAAGTCCTCTTGAAAACAAACTTAAGCTATCATGGTTCAAAACAAATTTTCTGGGGGTTAAATCCACTAAGTTTTCAAATAATCAACCTTAAAGGAATCTTTAAGTCCAAGGTTTTAATCAATAAACTCCATTTCTTAAAACCTTGTTAAAAGCATCTTAGTGTGTGAAATGGACAAGATAATGCAAGTGGTCATTTGGATCAAGCACAATCTCGATATCAAACACAACTAGGCAGATAAAGTAGATTAACACAATCACCAAAAGACGTATATGAGACTTCATATATTAAGCATCAGAATTCTACATATAACCATATCCATAACACAAAATATTGTTCAACACTTGATTAAATTCTAACCAAGCTAATTTAAGTACATTACCGTAAACCCTAACTCAGAGATTTACCATAATATAATTAAACTTGACAATGTCAGATTACTCCCCTTTGAAGCCCATGAACTCAAGTCGCTGCTACATTTCCAAAAGGATGGAAGATCTAGCCGTGCATGACTCTGGAAATCCTCATCACTACTGAAGCTTTGATGTCTCCCATGGTAGAGATGGAGGCCGGAAGTGGAGAAGGAATGTCGTGGATGAGAGGTGGGATGGTAGATGATGGTTCGCAGACGGAGATGGTGGTGGCGAAGTGTCGGGTGGTTTCGGTAGTCTCCTCCCTAGCTGTCGAATGGTTCATGTGTATATGAATGAATTCCTCCTAACCTAATTCGACAAGTTTTTAAAGGGAGGGTCGCGTCGGGTTAGTAGAGTGAGTGAAGTTTTCAATTAGAGTCCGGATACTCGTTTGCTCATCGCGGCGAGATGATTAGTTGACGTCGCGGTGTGCTGGCGTGTGGTGATGCGCCGCGGTGAGGTGATTAGTTTAAGCTGCGACGTGTCTTCTTCTAGATGCGCCGCAACGTGTGTAGAGGAGCTCATGTTCTGTTAACTTGCTGGTCCTTTTAACTCCCTTTTCTCCTACAATATAAAATAATAATTTGCAGTATCAATTGTCCTTAGAAAAATTACAATGCAATTAATGTCAATTTGCAACAATTTTACTAACAAATTGCATATAATATAAGCTCACTATAAGGAACTAATTTAAGCACAAAATCACGAATTAAGAGTCAAAAGTATATTAACAGCCATGAAAGTGTAGCCAATTTATAAGATAAACTTGGGCTCAATCAATCAGCCACCATCACGAAACCCTAGAGAGAGTGCATCAAGAGATTGAGAAAGAGACGAAGGAAGAGAGATGTGAAGAAGAAGCCTACACGAAGTACTTCCCAAAATAGGAGGTTTCCTGTTGTTGTTGCCTCTATCATCCATTCGAATCTATTTTGCAGTGTATTTCCAGTTTTATCAATGTATAGAATTGAAATAGCTACTGAGATAGGATTTATGAATATTAACGATTGTCTAAACTCACCTTCAGGTTATTTTTATCTTTAATTCAATAAAAATCTGATTGTTTATGTGAATTGGATTCATTGTGATTGATTTCTACATTTTCATAAATCGGTAATAGACTGAGAGGGTGAACTGATGAAAAATAATTAAATTGGGCTAATAAAAGTTATGTAATTTAATAAGAACAAGAAATCAATCAAATCTGTAATTGTGTGACGAGAGATCTCACATAGGTTCCAGCAGTCTAGTGGAAAACTTCAAATCTAATTAGGGTTTGGATAAACTATGAATTGAGAAAATGCAATTTTCCATAATCTGATTAGGGTTTATAATTTAGGGCTTTTGGTTATAACTTGAGAGAGAGTAATCAACCCTCGAATAGTCCAGGACCAATAATTCGGCAGTTCATAATTAATTAGGTTAGTATTGAAGGTAGGTACAAAATTTCCCCTTTCTCTCAATTGGTAGTTCCTTAGGTTGATTCTTAGTATGTGCATTGCAATTTGCTGATTTGTTAAAATTTTGTGATTAATTCTTGAGTTGAATTGGTTGATTGATTGAATTACGTTATTGTTTTAGCTTAGTTATAGTTGAATTTCTACAATTTGTTTCGGCCTTAGAGTTTATTGTTTTAGGATTAGATTAGCCCTCCTCGTGGGATTGACACCTCAGATACTACACGAACGACCTGTACGCTTCTGAAATATCAGGATCAAAATATTAAAAGTTACATATAAAAAAATCATGATCAATCATAGTGGTCTGTCGGTAAATTCACTGTATTTTACTAACAAATTTTAGTGATCTGTCGATAAATTCACTGCATTTTACTGACAAATTTTTTTATCGATAAATTTACTGATATTTTGATTTGTTTCTACATTTAATTTGTTAAAACTGAAAGTTGATTGAAGATATAAAGTAAAAAATTATCTTAATTGATAATGAAAATTATTAGGTACAACAATAAATTTTTAATTCATATAAAATGACTGCAACTACGCTATTCATTTGGTGAACGCGGATACTCTGAATGTTGCGATAAGGTGCTGCCCTTCCCTTTCAATTCTTCCATCTCATTACGGAGTTAGGCTATGTACTCCATCGACTGTTACAACTGAGTTGTCAGTGCCTGTACTTCCGAAGGTCATAGAATTCATTAGATGTGGACTGCTAACTAGACTTTCCTGCATCAGAATAAAATATTATAAGTGAACTACAATTTAAAAAAATTTCGGCAGAATTTTTTTATGATATTTACCCCATGTTGAATAAAGAAAGTAACTCAACAATATAACCATATATAACACAAGCCATTTATAACAATATCATTCTCCATAATACACATATTTTCATTCCAAAATTCATACATCAAATTAAATTGAAATAAATCAAAATAAAAAAATCAAAATATAAGTGTAAAGTGTAGATACTTATAAGTCTCTCTGCATGCTTATGGTGGGTAATAGATGCTCTAGTATGTACTGGAAGACTCTCTCCCCACAGTCCGCTACGTCTGTTGATAGAATTACGTTCTGAAATGGACATAGCTTCAAATGATGTCTAATACTGCTACTAATAACTTCATATTTCTTTAGAAATATCTAGAGGTCGTACACTAGGCTTATGTATCGCACCAACAAAGTCTCTATAACGTGTTCAAGCTCGTCTATCCCATACTTTATAAATAAATGCGTCAAATTCGAATCCTAAAAGATTCTTTCTGGAAAAAAACATACGATAAGTACTTATAACCTACAATATTTATCTAATTAATGTATAAAAATTAATTACAAAAAAAATTGTATTTTTTATACCTCAAACTCCTGATAATGAAAATCCTTTGTTGCCTGAGAGATATTCTTCCATATATAACCCTCAAGATCAATCTTCTTTTTGAACTTGGATGTTATGTTCCTTCAGTACGATCTAGACGGAATCAACCTAATATAAAAAAACAAATTTAGATCATTTTTAAATTTAAACCTATAACTTAATTATAAACATATGACGTTTCATATGTTTTCACTTATAGATTATTGACAATTGTGATATAAGTTCTATCATCACTCCCTCAGCTTCAAGTTAGAGGCCACCTCCTTCATCTGCAATGCTTACCCTTGATATCTCTGTTAGTATGGGGATGGTGGAAGGTGTAAAGATGTTGGATGGTGTAGCAGCAGGTGCGGAAGGTGACGCCTTATATCTACATGTGTAGTAGTTGTAGGTATGATATCTGATTCTATTGCAGCTACAGAATTTGATGCTTCACCTGGAATGTAACTGGCTTCAAATCGTGATCTGCACCTTGGTCGTATCATATCCTGTTTTCTTTTTGGTGGCATTTTTAACCTAAAATTCATATTTTATTGAATATTCCAGAAATATAATAAACTCAATTCAATATATAACAATATATTGTTGATTCAATAATTGATTTATTGAATATAATATTCTATTACAAACACAAATTAATCACTATCAACACTTAATTATAAATCAAAATCATTATTATCTTTTTTATACAAGAATCATAGTTAAACTCATGCTCTTCTTTAGATCTCTCTCCCTCCTCATCCTCTCGAGATGAAATTTCAACATATTCATTATTTGGATCGTTCAAAGGTTCATTCTCATCATATGTAATAGATGTATTTATTTCATCAACATCTTCCTAAAATGCTTCACTTTCAATTCTCTGTTCTCCTTTTCCATGTGATTCAAAAACACCCTAGGTTTAACTTTGTAAACGACCAACCAATCTGACTTATCTCGTCGTAAGCTGGGAAAAGGGACATAATACATCTGGATCGCTTGTGTCGTCAGCAAGAAAGGTACAAATTATCTAAATCTTCTTCATTGATTGATTTCAACTAGATTGTATTGGGTATGCATTGTTGTACTAGCATTAGGAGTTGGATCAAACCAGTTACACTTAAAAATCACACTCGACTTTATTGAAAATGTAGGGTACTCAATTTCATGTATCTCAATAATTTTACCACAATAATCCATCAATTCTTCCTATATATAAACCCCATTATTTACTGTTGCCATGCTATGATCATGATATTTGTATACATTAATGAAATATACCAGATACAATTTAACAGTTCGCAAAGGTCCTTTCGTAAGATTATATATTAACTTGTTCTCTATTGGATTTTCTAAAGCCTACAAAAAATAAATTATCATATTAAATAGTATAATGTCATTTGAACACTTTAATCTTATACTTAATTCATTTCAATAATTGTAAGTGAAAACTTACATATTTTTCAAATCATCAAGGAAAGTCTCCTCCAACTTCTTTATTGATATCATCCCGTATTTTCTTAGGCATTAGCTTGCATAACCATTCTTTGTATAATCTAAAAACATTATTATGTATTTTAGTTGTGAATAACACTAACTTTCAAACCCAAATAATCAATTTCAAAATCAACTTCAACTTACTACACGAAAGGTTGAACCTCTTGGCAGTTCAATAAAATGTAACCATGCTTAGCCTCTATTTCTTCCTCAATTAACTTTCTCCTTGTTGAAAGTCCATATGCTCATCTAGGATATGTGAAAATGGATAAGTTACCATTAGCATCACCTGTTCCTCCCGCATCGTCATTATGTGAAACTTTTCCTTTTCTTGTGTGCACATGCAGCTCAAAATAATGTGAATAAAACGTACTTGCTTCCCCCATTAAATAAGCATTACATATCAAACCTTCAACTCTAACCTTGTTTTTGACATTTTTCTTCAAGTGATGCAAATGCCTACATTAGCAAATAGTATTACAATTCTGTTATTAAAACATGTTATTACTTCAATTTAAATACTCACTATAATTACGTCTCAAATGGATACATCCATCAATATTGAACTAGACCAGCAAGTTTAACCTCATGTGATAAATGAACAGATAGATGCTCCATACAGTCAAAGAAGTTTATAGGGAAAATCCCTTATAATTTTCACAAAATTACTAGAATTTCCTTTCTAGTTTTTCCATTTCAGCTAACTTTATTTCAGATGATGTTAAACTTTTGAAAAACAAACTTAATTCTGTTATAAGTTTCCAAAGCTTATTTTTAGAAACTCTCAAAATGCAATTGGAGGGTAGATTTCAATTAATGTAGAATATTAATTCATTAAATTTTATAACCAAGATTATAATAATCTTAAGAAAATCATTAAACCCCTTAACCCTTCCCCACACTTAAAGTTTTATATTGTCCCCAATGTATATAATAGAAGTATATATAATAAGTGAGAAGGTTTGTGGTACTTTCATGATTAAAACGGTTTTTTTAAATAAGATCCATCCAATATGAGGCTAACATCTTTGTAAGATAAAAAGCAAAAGGGATAAAAAGATAAAAAGAAAATAGTAATATAAACTAAATAAGATGGACTCGCCCTAATATTGATAGGCATCTATTGCTCCAACCATTAATCCTTAAATTGATCATTTTAATAAAATATGTGAAGTCTATAAATTTTAGTCTCTTATGGGGTGGTTGTTTTGTAATAGGAAGTTTAGCAAGCTTAATGACAATGATACAAGCTAGCTAACTTGCAATATTATCAACATTGTTAGAGATAAAGAGCTTAAACTTTTCCTTATTTGTAATGAGATTTGAGAGAACTTTAAATGAACTAAAAGTTGTCATTATGGCCCCAACTAAGTTAGGATTAGACTTTGATGATAAAATCAAGTCATGCACAAAGAAAATTTTGTTATTCCTGATCTTTTGCATTTAGAATCGAAATTGAAGTCCTTTTCCTAGCTTATTAAGTTTCTGATCAACCTAACAAGGACTTCCATCGTTAAGGTAAAAAGGTAAAGGGAAATAGGGTCCCCTTGCCTAAATTTTCTACCTTTATTAACTAGTTTTATAGGCTCCCCTTTGATAAGTATCTCGTATAAGACAATTTTAATACATGAAGTGGTCCAAACAATGAAATAGTAGTAAAAAACCTAAAAGGCTCAGTGTTTTAAATAAACCTTCAATCAATTGAATCAAAGGCTTTCTGAAAATTCACTTTGATAAGTCACTTATTAAATTTCCATTGAAGAAGGCACCTTAAGAGTTATTATCAAGATATGGGACTTGAGTCCAACATTGATCATATGAGGGGATGATGTGGGCATTATATGCTTATGGTTTATATGGGCTTATGGGCTCTCCCCCTTTTGAGCTAGTTTTCGAGGTTGAGCTCTCCCATAAGACTTGTATCAGTATCTGCTCTTATTGATTAAGTTTTGGAAATTCCAATTTTACTGGGAATAGTTATTCCTTTTGGGATCTATCTTAGTCTTTACACTTTCAAAGATTTGTAAAGAATAATCTTTTTCTTTTAAAAATTTAATGAACACTTTAATTTTGAAAAATGTATAATATAATTGTTTAAGTCAACTTCCAAGTTAGTTAGGTGTGATTGAAAAATTAAAAGTTTTAATGCATTATCGGTCCAAGGATAGAAAATTGAAAAGCTTGACATGGTTATAGTATCAAGATTTCATGATTCGATAAATGGAGAAGAGCAAAGAATTACAATTACTACTCTTATTCAGATAAGTCCCTAATCTCAAATGGTGGAGGGACTACATGCTATTGAGCTATGCAAAGATACTATCAATCAAAACTAGGCATGCATACCTGGTCTTAGATTCTATTTTAGTCTCACTTTTGAAGTGTTCCTAAACTAGATACAAATAGTGTCCATCCACTTGTCCAACAAGAAATGGAGATTTTGTAAGAGGGCAATAATAATGCACCTCTTATAATTTAATAAAAACGAGGTGATTCAAGTTGCTTAGATATTAAAAAGGTTGCAACGGTGAAGAAAGGAAGCTCAACCACACCAAGCTAGGAAACCATGATAACTAAAATCGGAGAACTAAGTTTCGACCAACTCACACAATGTTTAAGGTGTACTAGAGCAAATATTTGAGAAGAAAGCACATAAGGCAAGGAGACAAGGAATTATACATTAGCATAAAAAAAGTCAGGATATGATGTTTATGCTAATTATGTATTCCACTATAATTAATATACATTAGCATCAAAAAGTTAGCAAATGATTTTTATGCTAATGTATTCCACTAGAATTAGCTTCATTTTATTTTCAATTCTCTTAACAGACCTTCCTTTCTATTGTTCATTCAGTTACTAGGAATTATTTCCCATAAAATCGATGATTAGTTTTGAAAAACCTGATTTTAAAAAATAGATTTCAAACATATTAGTCTGATGCCTGAAACTAATCTAAAAAAAGGGTAAATTGGTTTATTGATAACCAAGAATTAGCGCATGTATCTTCATATAAGTTGTATCTATTTCTCTAACATTTTCAAAGTCTCTTGAATTTCATCAATCTAATATTTTTATCAAAAGTTATTATCAAAATGTCAAAGAGTGCTAAGTGGTGAAAATAGTCGTAGACTCTTTTTAACAAAGTCTTTTATTTGAATTTAATATCAAACACTAAAACAAAACAACAGATTTAGCGTCATTTTGGAAGTAGACGTCGTGAATGGTCTGAGGATTTCACGACGTCTGGAAGAACGTCAAGAAAAGATGGAATATTCTGAGACGTTGTATTAAGACGTCGGGGATAAGGGAAGCGTTTAACGTCGTCTTGGTAGAAAGACGTCCGAAAATAGCATAAACGTCGTTTTGGAGAAATAGACGTCGGGAAAGGTCAGGTCCACGTAATTAATTTTCCCTCCCCCCAATTTTCCAAACGAAAACTGAAGCCCCCCGTTCTTTCTCTCATCTTCGTCAGTCTCCAGCGTTCTTTCTCTCATCCAACCTCGTTCCCTCTCTCATCTTCTGAGTCTCCCGCGCCTGCGTTTCTCCCCTTCCCTCTCTCATTTTTTGTCGCGCTTAGAATCTGTGGAGATTGCTTCATCTACAGTCGGCCCTCTATCATCACC
>JANVCL010000003.1:22826925-22839426 GCA_026546855.1 Erythroxylum incrassatum | reverse complement strand
CACACTAAGACGCTTTTAACAAGGTTTTAATAAATAGAGTTCATTGATTAAAACCTTGGACTTAAGAGTCCTTGAAGATTCTAAGGCTTAAGAGCGCTATATGGGATCTTGAGAAAGGGAGTTCATTAATCAAGATCCTGGACTTAAAGAGAATCCTTTAAGGTTTATCATTTCAAACTTAGTGATTTCTAATCCCATCAAATTAGTTTTGAACTATGATAGGCAAAGATCATTTTCAAGGGGATTTTATCACTTGTCTTAATCTTTTCATTTTCTATTTTCAAAAATCCAAAATTACTTTTTACATGCTTTTTACAATGCATTTTAGTTCATTAATGCTTTCAAGATCGAAACCTCCTTCTTACTAATTTCGCTTGCATTTTATGACATATAGGCTAGCTTAGGTCCATTTCATTAGCTTCCGATTAAGTGAGACGACCCGAGGTTGCATCTTATATTGCAATCCTTGGAATTAAATTATTTTTGATTTGGCTTCCAAGAGTTTGATCTTAAGATCGAGACGAAGAGCCGATCAAAATGGCACCGTTGCCGAGGAACCAAGAATTGGTGCTTTAGATTAGCTTTTGTCATTTTGTTGCTAAGTGAAGTTAGGAGTCTTTTCTTTTAGATTGCATTCTAGATAGTTTAGTTTTATACTAATTATTATTTTTCCTTCATTTTTGATAGTTATCATTTTACAGATTACACCTTCTGTGGAACGACAATCATTTCAGGTGGATTTGGCATAATGGAGGTTGATATGGATATGGGAATGGATGAAGTTATTTCGCCACACCATGGCCATCTGTCGAAGATTAACCGAGAGAATCAAAAACCTCCATAACTCCCAGGTTGTTTCTTTCCTTCACTTGTTTACATACTTATATGCCTTTTGATTACTCGTGACATATATTGGTGCATTAGTTTGTTAAGTAAGTGTCAGGGAGAAACATCCCCAGTAGGAAAATAGTTTAGCTTTTAGTTTAATCAGTAATCTTTCAATTCAATAAAATCCCCATTTAGTTCTGTCTCCAACCTTCCTTCTGTTGTGTTGAATTGCTCTTTGTGCTTTCTTCCCTTATGCTTATTCTTTGCTTCATTTTCACTTAGGACAATGTATTGCTTAAGTGTGGGGGAGCTGTTCCCATTTTATTTCCCTGCTGCATACCTATTTGACACCTTTCTTGTGTTTGTGTTAGCCAATTTTGCATCATGTTAATACATTTTAAAACTTGGTAAAAAAAATCTTTTGTCATTCTACTGTTCCTCGCCACGGTGACGTTAGTTAGTCTAGAATGCACGTCACGGCACACACTGCTGCACGCTACGACGTCACCCTTTTATAGAAATGATTTGTGATAAATAATTTTTCTCAACTCAAAATTTTTCCACACTAGACTCTTGTAACTTTTGTTTTCCAAAGACTTTATAAGTTTCAAAGTGGTACTTGAGTTTATGAAAATACCTCCCATTCTTTTAACGATAGTTGGTATTGGCTAATTTTACTTCCGATGTTTTCAACATAAAGTAAATGAAGAGATGCTAAGAAAGTAGCACTTAAAGTTTTTGAGACTTGAGATTGTTCATTGAGATAATACCCTTGTTGGAAGGATATTTGGGCCTGATTTTTCTTCAATCTTTGTGTGCATCTGCTTATTTCATATCTCTTTAGAACTTGTTTCAATTCTTACTCAAAGCTTTATGGACTATAATTTTGTTGATGTGATAGAGGTGTTCTTTCTTCGACCACTGTCCCACAAACACTTATCACTTGCTAGCCCTTGAGCCATTGTTATATATGAGCAATTGCACGCATTCCAATATGGTGTCATTAGTTTAATTTATACTTTCTTCGCATGAAAAAAAGTGTGTGTGTGTGTGTTCCAAAAAGGAACAGAAAAAGTGTGTCCCAAAAAGGAACAGAAAAAAGAACGAGAAAGAATAATACAAGCAGTTTCAATTTATATATATATCTATATATATATATAAACTATTATTAGTTCAAATGTTGACATCCATTCATAATTTTAGTGCATGTGTTCATACTTTTTCTTTTTTTCATTCCACCCATTCATCTAGCCCTCCGTACATTACAACCATGAAAAGTTCTCTTGTTCTTTAAAATCTTAGTTCTTGTAGTAGAGAAATAGAGCTGATACAAGCTTATGGTAGAGTATGGATTAAGCAGATTGAGAGTACAAATATCCCTAAACACGAGTGAGGTGAGAGCAAACACTTTACCTTGAGTGACATCTCTTTTGTCCAATCTCTTGGATTAAAATTCTTTTAGTGTTTGTTTTCTTAGCACTCTTTCCATCTGCTTTGATTAAATTCTAAGAAAGTGATTTGTGTGAATTTCCTATTATTGTTTTAAGCATGGGTGGATTTTTCTTTTACACTTGTATCTTTTTGACTCTTGAAAATGTAGCAACGGCTTGAGTTCAGGGGCTTCAAAGGGAAGTAATATGACATTGTCAAAGTTTAATTATATTATTGTAAACCTCTAAGTTAGGGTTTACGATAGTGTAGTTAAATTAGCTTGGTTAGAGTTTAATCAAGTGTTGAGCAATGTTTTGTGTTATGGCTATGGTTATATATAGAATTCTGATGCCTAATATATGAAGTTTCATATATGTCTTTTCGTGATTGTGTTAATTCTCTTTATCTGCCTAGTTGTGTTTGATATCGAGATTGTGCCTGATCCAAGGGACCACTTGCATTAACTTATCCATTTCACACACTAGGATGCTTTTAACAAGGTTTTAAGAAATGGAGTTCATTTATTGAAACCTTGGACTTAAAGACTCCTTTAAGGTTGATTATTTGAAAACTTAGTGGATTTAACTCCCAGAAAATTTGTTTTGAACCATGATAGCCTATGCTTGTTTCCAAGAGGATTTTATCTCATTCACTTGTCATTTGAATAGTCGATTTGATTTTTTCCAAAAATCCAAAAATATACTTTTTATACATTCTTCTTGAATTTTAGTTTAATTTCCTTAATTTTGCTCATTGCTCCAAAACCCCATTTTTATCAACTTTATTTGCATTTTTGACATTTAGGCTAGCTTAAACATTTTTCGCTTGGTTCCAATTAAGTGATACAACCCGAGGTTGCATCTTGTACTGCAATCATTGGAATTAAGTTATTTTTGATTCGGTTTCTAAGGGATTGATCTTTAGATTGAAATGAAGAGCCGATCAGTCGCAGGCTCAGGATAGAGGGTACGTAGAACATCTTCCAAGGGTAGTGGTGGATAAGCTGCTCGTAATGGCAGTGGAGGATGGGGGGCATAGGTATAGAAATGACAAATGAAGTTGGCATTTCCTTGGTCCCTATGGAGAACTAGTCTGGTGAGTTGAGAATTGATGATTTGCCGGACGAAACGATCATTATGTGGAGTTAATGGAAAGGGGGGCTCTTTCAGGATTGGCCTAGCATCCATCTTCGCAGCTAATTCAATATAGGCAGGGTCAGCTAGCTGAGAAGAAGGAGCTGAGGAATGGAATGGGTGGGAGGATTGGGTGGAGCTAGAGGAAAGGGAAAAGTTGGAGGAAGGGGAAGAAGAGTGGTGGGATGCGTTCTTGGTTCGAGTCATTTTCCTGTAGAAAACAAGAAAAATAAACACAAGGATTAACAAAGTCACTTAAACACTAAAATTTGAAACTTCATCGTAGCAAAAAACTATGCGTCTCACGCCGCGGAGAAACGAGTCTATTGCCGCGACAAAGAATGACAGTCTTCCACGTTGTGGTGAAACAAAGCTTGTTCGCCACAGTGAGCGAACCCTAATCAACAGAAACTTGAAAGAATGACAATGAAATGGAGGAGAAAAGACTTAAAAAGGAGGGTGAGAAGGGGATGACCACAAGCAACACCCGAGGATCGGTGAAAGGAGACGATCACGAAGGCAGGAAGGCGAGAAGGGGAGCTTGGAGATGCCACGACGAACTTTCAATAGGATAGGTGAAAAAGAGAGGGAAAGAAGGGGGTCGGTAGGTGAAGGAGGAGGGAAAGGTGAAATGACAGAAAAGAGAAGGGCATACGAAAGGGTAGAAGAATATTAAGGGTAAGAGAGGGATTTCACAAGGAAACTGTCGTGTTGTGGCAAGAAATTGATTCAGGTCGCGGCGAAGGCGGTTGAGAGTGTAGTGCCGCAGCGACTAACGTGTTTGTCTCGACGTAATAATCAATTCGTGCCGTGGCATAGAATTCCCGAAGCACAATAAGAGAGAAGACATGAAAAATTCTCAGGGATACTCATCTCATTTTCTAGTCTTTAACCATTTCAACACAACATGCACCCCATCATTTATTCCAATTTCCTTGATCATGAGAGATGTGTCATGCATCCACTAAAATGTGAATTCAAAAGGGAGGATGAATTATTGAAACAAAACAACTAGACTTAAATCCTACTAAAAATTAAACCTAATTCTACTGATTAAGTTCCCCCCACACTTAACCAACATACTCATGCATAACAATGTCATCTCATTTTCAACTAGCATGCACCAATATGTTGTAAATGAAAGAAGAGGAACAACCTAGTGTTTAAGGTGGGTCCTTCAGTTCCTGGAGGACGTTTTGCTCAAAGCCTTTCTCTGATGAAGTAACTCGACCACTTTCCCATTCCATGCTATCGTCCTCACCTCGTAGTACACCTGAAACATCAGTAGAGAACACTTCCTTCAAGGAATCATCAGTCAATGGGTTCATCGCCCATTCAAATTGAATGCATGCATCATCAACAACCATATCAAGCATATTAACACTTAAGAGCCAATAGTCCTCATAGGGGTGCTTCATAGCTTCATACATATTGAAGCTTACCTATTGATCACCTACCTTTATGGTGATCTTACCTTCTTTCATACTGATCATCGTACTAGCTGTTCTTAAGAATGGTCACCCCAGAATTAAAGAAGTGTCCTGCACAACTTTAGAAGACATATCAAGCACATAAAAATCAGCAGGAAATACCAAACCTTTTACCTGGACCAAGATGTCTTCAATAATGCCCACTGGATGCCTAAATGATCTATCAACCAATTGTAACACAACAGATGTGGGTTTCAGACTCTTTACCCCTAAGGATTGATAGACAAACTTTGGCATCACATTAATTGCGAGCCCTAGATTTAACAAGGCTCTTCCTATGGTGACTTTCCCTATGGTGCAGGGAATGGTAAAAGATCCAGGGTCTTGACACTTGACAGGTGTTTGAGATTTAAACAGGGTGGACACATTCGAACTCACTTGGACTCTCTCATTGGGCCGAAACTTCCTCTTGTTGGTGCACAATTCTTTGATATATTTAGCACAAGCTGGGACTCTTTTCACTAAATCAAGCAAGGGAACATTCACCTCGACTTTTCCAAATAGATCAATGATATATTTTTCATGCTTAATCTCAGTCATACGCTTGCTCCTTAAATATGAATTCAGAAAAGGAAGATCTTGAAGATTTACCTCCTTACCTTTGGATTCCTGCTTGCTTGATTCCTCATGCTCAGCTTTGTCCTTGTATGCAAACTTCCTTTCTTTCAATAAGGTCTCTTCCTTGATACTTTCATATTTCTTGATTCTTTCCTTCGGTAGAGGTGTTTCTTAACTCTCAATTTTCTCATCACATATTTCCTCTTCTTGATTATCAAACCTCACCTGTTTCCCACTTCGCAAGGCAATTGCATTCAGACTTTTTGAATTTATTACCGTGTTAGAAGGAATTGTTCCACTGCTTCTTGCTTGGTTCTCGCTCAAATTGTTAGATAATGGGGTCATATATGAGTTGATATTGAACGAAAATCCCGGTGTGTACATCACATGTACATGTGAAGAGAAGCCAGCCAGAATCTCAGTCCAGAGTCTACGCCATTACCAAACAGGAGGCACAAGACTCCCCTGATGTTCTAGCAGGTGTGTTGAATGTTTTTAATTTTGAAGCATATGCACTAGTAGATCCAGGATCTACCCAATCATTCATCACCCCGCATCTGGCATCTAGATTGCATTGTGAGCGTGAGACACTAAAATTTGGATTAGTAGTGAGTACTCCATTTACATATTGACCAATAACAAGAGAAAAAGTACATGATAAAGTTGCTATGAAATTCTCTAGTCAATCCAAACTATAATCATGATTATATAATCCTAGAAGCAATAGAAAATGAGAAAATGTTTGTTTTATTTGTTTTATTCTTTCTCTCATTTTGATAGAAAACTTAAAAACAAGTAAAACAAACAAATTCAAAAACACACATGCATATAAAAAAATACTGCGGAAATGTAAAGGAAAAGAAATGTTACTTCCCTTGGGTTGCCTCCTAAGAAGCGCCTTTGTTTAGGGTCGCTAGCTCGACTCCTTCTTCTCCTCACGAGACAAAATTATGATCTTTAGGTATTATAGTTAGTGCCACTTCCACACGAGGTAGTTCCGGATAGGGTCGTAGTTGATCATCATCCTCATTTAGCATCTTCCCTATCCTCAAATTCTCAATCTCGACTGAGTCCATACAATCTGGAAATATTTCGAACATCTCTTCACCTTTTTCTTCATCATTTAATTCCTCCAACCTGTTATGTAAAGGTAAAGAGTTAGTTTCAAAAATAATCATGGACTCGGTACTTACCTCTAAGCTAAAAGATGTGTCCTTTTTGCCTTCGAGCTCCTTCTCCACTTCTTCGACACAAACAATTCATTGAGGGTTGACTTCAAAATTCTCAATCTCCTCGTCACTTTGCACTGTTTCTGCATAAACATCCATTGGGTACACCTAGGTTTAATACGGCCTCTCCTCTTCGCTTTGCTATTCTAGATGACTAAGCCTTATTTTCGTCTGACCCATTAGGTATTCCATGCTTTGTTGGCTTGCTTTTGTCTGTTTTCAGAATTTATGCAGCTGTTGCTACATATTCTGTTGAAATTGCAAATTGTTAGCAGCTAGATTCTTGATAAGTTCTTCCAAAGATGCGCCTAAATCATGTTGGCTCCCTGAATCTTGGGCACTAGACCATATGTCTTTTGGAAATTGCCCTCCATCCTTATGAAATTATAGAGTATTCTCCTGTAATTGCAAAGTATTAGCTTTCACAATATTAATCAACTCTTCTAGAGATGGACCGGAGTCGTGATAGGAAGCTTCTGGTTTGTTCGAGAATTGTTATGTGTCCTACAAACTATCATTGAAGTAATTTTGGTGATTATCCCATCTATAACAAAAGTTAGGTTGATCAGTCCAAACATTGTTATATGATTGAGAATATGAGTCATAAAAGAAATTACTTCCTTCCATATCAAAATTTTTTAAAAGACGAAACAAAAAATGAAAAGATCACAAAGTAACTAAAAAGAATCAATTACGAACAAATATATATATATATAAAACAACAATTAAATCACAAATAAAAATTAAAACACCACACTCCTAGGCAACGATGTCAAAATTGACCTCGTGTCGTTACGCTAGTTAAAATAAAATAACTAAATCTACTATTATAGCAGTGGTGAGTCTAGGTCGATCCAACTGAGAGTGTTTGTAAAGTTTATGAAATAAAATTAACCGGTGTTTAGGTTTAATAAGGGGTTTTGTTTTTGAAAGAAAAAAATAAAATGAAACTAACTAATAAAAACAAATTAAATAAAACATGCAAAAAAGATAAAAATAGGGAATTCAGTAGGGACCTGATTCTTTGGTTCAATCTCAGCCTACATGTAACACTCCATGTTAGGGGTTAGAAAATTTAGGAATTTCTGTGCACTTTATCCTTTGCATAATTAAGTATTCACTGATATATGCTTATGAATTTTGACACATACAAATAAATTGTGCATGCATTCAATTATATTTTCCAGGTAAAATAGATTTATAAATGCAATTAAATTATGGAAAACTCATTCAAAGACTATTGGCATTATTTTAATTTTTTTTTGGAATTTTAGAAAATTTTCTGGAAATTTTGGAATATTAAGAAAAATATAATGATGGTATTTGGACATGTATCACTTCTTTATGGATGACAAATGGCTCACATGCAATAGGACCATGTGTCAATGAGTTAATTAAACACGTAATCATAAGTTGAGAAAGATGAAGCTCGTTGTTTGTTCTTCGGTTTTGCTTGGTTTTTCCTCAACACTGAACCTTGCTTTTAACTCTCACTGTTGGTGGTTTTTCTAAAAGAAAGGAAAGTGAAAATTTAAGTTTCTATTGCTATGAATAAGTTTGATGATGTTTCATGGTTGAGAAAGGAATACATGCATAATTTGTGTACGAAGCATTTCGGTGATAGTGTGAAATATGCAGAAGTTTGTTTTCACTGTACATGTATGAATCTGTTAAGTATTGGTAGAAATGGTTTAAATGAGATTAATGATATGGAATGTAGCTTTTGGTGAGGTTGTGATAATGAAGTGATTTGAAATACTTGTGTTGTTAAAAATGAGAGAAGATAGAAAATGCAGAAAATTGGAAGCTGCCTGAATGAGATTTGAATTTTTTTATGTTTGTATTGAATCTTGCATTTTTGATTTGTTTGAGATATAATGAGTTGAAATGGAAGTATAAGAATTAGTTTAAGTGTTTTATGTGTTCATTGAATAAGTAAGAAGTGAGAAATTTGGAGAAAAATGGAAGAGAGGAAGAAGATGCAAATCTGTAGTTGAGTTTCTAGAAAAATGGCTGTTGAAAAAGTTAGGATGTCACAATTGTGAGATGAGAGGAAGAAATAGATTGTGTTTGGAGGTTTAAAAGCACTACGATGACTTTTCTGGGTATGTTAGGAGTTACCATCATGCTTAAGTATGACGATGACTTTACTAGTATGATAGGGAGTTCACCATCGTGCTTAAGCAAGATGGTGCACCTGAAGGGTTGACTCACCGTAAACATCTTGTGATTCTTTTGGCCATAACTTTGTCATCTGACCTCCAAATGACATGAGACTTGAACCAATAGATTCCTAACACATTTTCATACTTCTCCATAAAAATTGGTAGCCTTGTGAATTGAATTGGAGAAGATTTATTGAATCAAAATGAGAGAATTTGTTGGAATAGTATGAACTGGAATATTTTACTAAACATCTTTCTGTATTTTGCTAATATCTTGTCCTGTAGAGATCCAAATGGGATGATTTTTTATTTTAATTAAATTAGGGACATAGGACTAAAAATGGTCTGAAGAGATTAAATTCTAATTCTGCATTTAACAATTTCAGAATCTGATTTGAAGTTGAGATGAGAATCCTGATGAAGCTTAACTACAGTATAAGATCTTTTAAGTAAAAATTTTAGTCTCCAGAACCAAATAGAATGACACTGGTATCGTTAGAAACTTAAGACTTGGAGGAAAACCTTATAGAAGGAAGTGTCATCAAATTACCTTACCTTCCCGATGAGAATAATTGAGCAATATGGACTCGAAAGCTGGATGTGAGATAAGTCTGGATTGAGAAATTGAGTACGATTTTACATGATCGATAATGTGACAAGATTAAGGATAAGAAACCTAGAATTTGTTATGAACATGCATCATACATATTCAGTATACATGAATGTGCATAAATAATTTCATAATCATCCACAATGGTGATATGTGTTTGTATTAAATTTTATAGAGGAAATCATAGAGCTACCACTTTTAGATATTGCCGGGATTTCGAGGCAATAAGTAAAAAGGGAGCTTTTGTATGCAATTTAGATGGTCAATTTTTTATGTAATTCTGTAAGTAATTTTTGATAGCTTTTCTTTGATTGTTTTGTTTGCTATTGATTTGGAACATTGAATGATTTGCATAGCTGTAAGAATGTGATATGCTTGAATACATGGTATGAAAACATTGATTGATATGTGAATTGAATTTCAGATATTTCTATTTTTGAAGCTGTTAAGTCCTAGTTGCGGGTAAATAGACATGCCTAAAAGGGTCTGCAACTACTTCTGTGACACTTCGGTATTTCTGTTAATGGCACTTCGGTGTCTTCTGTTATTGACACTTCGGTGTCGAGACTTCGGTCTCTTCTATGTAAGTCTCGTTATCCGCTTATGTAAATGGATTTAGCAGTCATCTGATTTTGCATTCTAATATCTGTTTGATTCTGACATAAAATAACTTACGTTCTAATTCTGAAGGGTTTATACCTTCTTGTATTATGCAGTTCTGTTAATTATAAAATTTGTTCTAAAATGCATTATGTCTGATTTATTGTTAAAGCAATCTTTTAATGTAGATTAGTTATTACTCACTAAGCTATATGCTTAGCACAGTGGAATTTCCTCATGTAGGTTCAGAGCGAGGATTATAAGGACTGGGACAAGTTAGCCGTAATGGCCAATGGAGTATGAGTTGTTGTTTTGATAAAACATGTATTTTGCTCTTATGTTGGCTTGTCTATAAGTGTATGACTATGAATTGTTGTAAGTTTTTGGTAATAACTATGTTTCAAGCTGGTTTCAGTTTGTGGAACAAATTTGCATTAATTTCATGTGATATAATGTATGATTGTTTTGAATTGCTTCCAATGGAAGATTTTTTAATGTTATGCTTCCATGAAATGTTTTGGTTTGTTTGTACTGTCTTGTGTGGCATCCCCATATCCTCCCAGGGGATATATGCGTGTGTCACAATGTTTGGTATCAGAGCATGGTTTAGGCGATTCTGGTTTAACCAACACTTAACTATTGCTTATACTTGAGTGTAAAAGTTGTGTCTGGCCTAATGTGTTGCCCCATGTTTTGATTTTAGAATTAAATATGGAAGGATCAGGTGTAGTTGACGAAGTTGCTGAGAGCAATCATCTAGAACAAACTCGTCCATCAATGTATGGGCCCTATGGGGTCAATCGAGGTGAAGCTGAGGTGCCACCTCCTCCTCTAGCTCATGGAGAGGCTTTATTTAAGTTGTCCCAAGATATGATGACCTCACTGCATTGTATGACAGAACCTAAGGCTTCAATTGATCAACTGAGGAAGTATGGAGTCGAGAAATTTACTGGGACATCTTTGGAAGAATCTTAAAGAACTAAATTTTGGATCGAGAAGGTGAAGAGGGTATTGGATGAGATCAGCTGTCCAGCACCGTAGATGGTGCACTGTGCTGTCTTCCTTCTGTAGGGAACAGCTTATGAATGCTGGAAGTTCATTGTAAGGAATCCCCAGTTATCAGTGCCTCTGACTTGGGATTTCTTTGCCCAAGAATTCAAAGCTAAGTTTGTGACAGAGGCCTACAGAAAGGATAAGTGTAAGCAATTTCTGAATCTGAAGTAGAGGAGTTTGTCAGTTGTTGAGTACGATCGAGAATTTAATCGACTCAATAAGTATAGCCCTGAATCTGTGCTTACTGAAGTGTTCTGATGTCATTAGTTCAAGGATGGATTGCATGATTTCATCAAGGAGCATCTAGCACATTTACTTTGTTGCAGCAAGTTACTTACCATCAGCTGATATAGGCTACAATGAAAATAGAGAGGCAGGAAATGGTCAGGAGAGAAAGAATTCAGCGAAGGGGCTTTGTTAGAGGAGGTCAGTCCTCGGCAAACGAAGTAGGGAAGGTGCTTCTTCTGCACCAGAAGTTACTCAGAGATCTGTAGCACAGGGAAGGTCACAAAATTATCCCTTAAGGACTACTTCTGGTAGGGGGTTGTTTGGAGGTTGAGGTTTTGATCGCCCGGAGTGCGCTGATTATTCTGTATTTCATTGGGGTTTTTGCAAGAGAGTTACGAGAGCATGTTTTTGCTATGGCAGTACTAAGCATTTGATAGCCAGTTGCCCTCTTAGACAGGTGCAGACATCACAAGCTAATAGGGAGGTCTCTCATGCATTTGCTAGGAATAGAGGACAAGATAGAGGTCGAGGAGGATACAATCAGAACAGGCCTAATCCGATCTTTAGGAGAGTTGCTTGTGAGAGAAGCTTATGGTAATGGCTTAATGGGTCATTTTGGTGTGAGAAAAACTCCAGATGTTTTAAATGAACATTTCCTTTGGCTACATATGAAGCACAATGTTGAGAGAATTTGTGAAAGGTACATCACTTGTAAATGTGACAAGTCTAAGGTCTTACCCTATGGTTTGTATACTCCTTTATCTATATCTAGTGAACTTTGGGTTGACATTTTTTAATATTTCCTAGGACGAAAAGAGGTAGGAATTAGATTTTTGTGGCAATTGACAAGTTTTCAAAGATGGTACATTTCAGTGCTTTCTACAAAATCAATGATGCCAATAACATTGAAGATTTGTTCTTTTAAGGAAACAGTTTTTTTCTTGGTATGCCTAGTATCGTAGATGGAAAAAAGAATTGTTAGAAGTGTTGGAGTTATGTAAATATAGTGCCCTGGAACTTAATCTTCTTCATTTACAGTTTTGTAATGAAAATATTTATTATTAATAAAAACAAAAAGAGTTTTGGTTTTTATAAGCATTATATATCTAGTCATAAGGTACCGAGATTCTTTTGTAAGTAATATACATATACATAGAGATGTATGGGAAACATGTA
>JANVCL010000003.1:22787380-22799987 GCA_026546855.1 Erythroxylum incrassatum | reverse complement strand
GGCTTTGGGAACCAAGTTGAGTTTTAGTACTGCTTTTCACCCTCAGACGGATGGTCAATCTGAGAGGACCATTCGGACCCTTGAGGGAATGCTCAGGGCATGTGTGATGGACTTCAAAGGAGCTTGGGATGAGCATTTGCCATTGGTCGAATTTGCTTATAATAATTCGTACCATTCAAGCATTCAGATGGCTCTTTATGAAGCACTATATGGAAGGAGATGTAGGACTCCAATATGCTGGGATGAAGAAGGGAAAAGGAAACTGATAGGACCAGAATTATTACAGATGACAGTGGACATGGTTAATTTGATTAAGCAACGACTTAAGGCAGCTCAGGATAGAATGAAGAGCTACACTGATGCACATCGCAAGGAGATGGAATATGAAGTCGGTGACAAGGTATTTCTTAAGACGTCTTATTGGAAAGGAGTCACGAGGTTTGACAAGAAGGGAAAGTTAAGTCCGAGATATGTGGGTCCCTATGAGATTGTAGAGATGATCGGACCACTAGCTTACAGGTTGGCAATGCCCCTAGAATTGTCACAGATACATGACATTTTTCATGTATTCATGTTGAGGAGGTATAGATCGGATCCATCTCACATCATTCAAACCACTGAAGTGCAGTTGAGTGATGATCTGAGTTATGAGGAGATTCCAGTGGAGATCTTGGACACTAAAGAAAAGGTCCTCAGGAATAAGAAAGTTTCAGCTAGTCAAAGTTCTGTGGAGAAATCATTCAGTTGAAGAGGCTACGTGGGAGACCTTAGAAGCCATGAAGGAGAAGTATCCACACCTCTTCAACGAATCAGGTAAGAATTTCAAGGACGAAATTCTTTAAGGGGAAGAAATGTTGGCCCTTGAATTTTTTTATTTGATTAAGCATGATTAGATTAATTTTTAAGGTCTTGCTAGATTAATGTAAGTTGGAATTAATTAGCATGTTAATGTTAATGAGATTCTATGACATAGGTGAATTGAATTAAAGTTAAAGTGATAAGTTGCATAAGGGGCATTGTGGGAAGATCACTTAAGTTATAAATTCTTAAGGCTTTGAAGGAGGGGCAAAATGGACTTTATGCAATCATTAAGAGTTTAAAAGGAAAGAAAATTGGGTGTCTTTCAATTAGAAGAAGCAAAAAACAAAAATAGAGAGAGAAGAGGGATTGAATTTGATGAGTTTAGAGAAAAAGAAGAGTGATGTTATGTTTTGATTTTTCTTAACCTTCAAGAGGGATTTTGGGATTGATCAAGAAGGGAAAAAAGAAGAGGAAGGTTAAAGCTTCCATTAGAGTCAAGAAAATCATTGTTAGGTGAAGATTCAAAGTTAGTTGATTATTAATCTTTTGGATTTTTGGAGTGTTTTTAGTTCAAATAGCTTAGGAAATGTATGGGTTTAGGTATTCTAAGATCCATTTCATAGATTTGGTTCTTTGGGTTTTCCAATTTGAATTCTATTGATTTGGAATTTTTGTCAATGTTGACGAAAATCAAGAGAGGTAAGAGGAGCAAGAGGAGAGACATTCTTGAGCAAGTTTTCAAACAAGGAAACTAAGATGGGTTACATTTTTATAACTTGAGTTAATAAGCTATAAATGTTCTTCAAATAAATGGAATTAATGATTTTTCCAACTACCTCATAAATGAGCATTTATTGTTCTTTAAATGATTGAGAATTTGCCAAATGTTATTGTGTGTGAATTTTGGGAATGAATTCAAATTACTTCACAATGGTTGTATTTGTTTCTTTTGATTGAGTTGAAAAATGGCTTTTATGCTTGGTATAGGAATGTGGTTGTTGAATTGTGAAATATGTCATGTTCATGAAAGACAAGTTTTTAAAAATGAGCCATATGGGAAAAATGTTTTCAGTTCATGAATTACATCTTATGTGGGTTTAGTGTAGTCCATCCAAGAATTGTCACATGCACGTTGACCAAGTTAAGGCTTCTCCCGCCTGCCCGCTAGTGGCACAGAGCTCTTTTATAGACTCCCTCAAGTTTACGAATACATAAGACCAGTATGTGGAATTGTATAGTTCGTAATGTTTATGGATCTGCCCAAACCATTATAATGTGCTTATGTGTTTACATGTGCTGACAAGTTTGATGAATGTTTGAATTATGTGAATTGTAAATTGGTTTGACAATTTGAGGCATATATGTTTTTATAGATTTTTGTGAGAAATTGCTATGATCATGAAGGTTTTCAATGGTTTTGCTTATTACCAGTTATAAAGGTGTTACCCACGAGCATTAGGCTCACTCCCACTCCTTCCCATCCACAGGCGATGAGCAAGATATCGAGTGATCGAGTTGAGCGTCAAGGCTTCACTCCAATTTGCACATTTTGTTCTTTTGAAGTTAGATTTTGTAAATCAAGGCTTTAGTTACATTTTAAGAAATTATTGTTTTTGCAAAGTTTGTATTTTGTATTATGTTGTAAGGTGGCTCAAAATGCCCACTAAAGCATTGTAAAACTCTTATTTTGATGCCAATGAAATACATATGCATTATGTTTGTTTATGGCTTTTCAAGTTCCTACATTGTTATTTTCAAATTTTCATAAGGGTAGGAATTGAGTTCTGAATTCAAGGGGGAATCTGGAATAATCTAGGTAGAATTGGTAAAATTTGTCTTTTTGTAAGTTGTAGATGATCCTTCTAGCTTTCCAACGATATAAAGTTTGTAATTTTGAGATATCGGAGTGAAAAGATATGATCATTACAAGTTATGATGCTGCATAAGATTTATGTATAGGACAACTATAGTAAATAATAGGAAATTGTGGATTTGATGAATTAAATGGGTTGAGAATTGAGAGTTTTATGAGACAAATTTGATATTTAAGTTGTTATGAAGTGATTTTTCACTAGAAAAGTTGAATTTGGGGAGATTATAAGTGAATATGATGTTAGATTGGAAGTAAGAAGCATTGGAGAGGCTTTAGAGGGGTTTAGGGAACCCCTATGTCCATTAGACGAACGTTAGGTCCATTTAACGGACCTTCTTGGGTCAAAAATGACCCCCATCCTCCTCAGTGTCCGTTTCATAGACATTATGTCCATTAAACGGACCTTCTCAGGACAAAAATGGCCCCCAACCCCGACAATGTCCGTTAAACCGACATTCACGAGATAGCTTCAGGAAATTGAAATTTTTGACCTTTTTAGAAGCAGAATCTCACTTTATGTTCTTCATAAAAGTTGTAGATCTTAAAGTCTTCTTTCAAATAGTTTAAAAATGAACTCAATCCAACATCTATATTGAAAGTTATGGCAATTGCGCCAAGATAGGTACGAATTAATTGAGGGTATAAACATGTTTGATTCTTTTAGGCATAACTTCCTCATCCGACCTCAAAATAAAGTGATTCTTGAACCAATAGATTCCTAACACGGACTCTATCTCTCCATAAAAATGTTTATCTTTTGGAGTTGATTTTAGAAAGTTTGATGGAGAGAAAGTGAAGGGTCGAATGGGAGAGCATGATTGGGGTATGAACACACTTAGGCTTGTTAAGCATATCTTGAGTTGTTGAGCTCCGATTGAGATGATTCTTGCTTCAAAACAAAATAGACTTAAAGCTAAAATTTCTTTAAAGAATTCAAATTGAAATTCTAGTTTGAATATTTCCAAATTTTGTTCACAAATAGGAGTAATGAGTTCGAGTATGGTGACTGATTTATATGGGCTTGCCATTGAATAAATTGTAAGGAAATCATTAGGATGTTATGAGAAGGAAGTGTAACTGATGATGGCTAATGAGGGTTAATGAAATAACCCTACAAGGGAACCCACTCATGCAAGTTTTATGACTCCGAATGTTAGGCTCCGAAAATGGGATCCAACATTGGACACATGAGTAGCACTAATATCCACTTGATGATGAAAGTGAAGAAGGTTTTGGGCATTTGAGTATGCTCTTCGGTTGCATTTAATTGAAAAACTTTTCATCTCAAGCAAGCTTCTTCAGTTGTGCTAGAAATAAGGTTCGTTCATCCTCATTGCACAGTTTTTAACAACAAGTTGATAATGTTACAAATATGTTCTGCAACGACTTGATTCTGATAATGAAGTTATTGGTGCTATTTACTACTCTTGTATGCGTACTATTCCTAATTTGATTTGAGGGAGCTTTTCTGCATTTTTGGTAATTAAGGGGTTGTAGGAGGTTCTCAATCATATCAAGATTGGTACAATATTCTTTGGTGTCAAGCTACCTAAATCATTGCTTGTCTGTATTTCCTTTTGTCATTTTGTGTGCTTGTGGACCAGCACAAGTATAGTGGTGAGTATTGATGTGAGTGAATTTACTTGTTGAGTGTTAATGTTTTTAGTTATATTTATGGTACTTTTCATTCTTGGTTTAGTAGTTTAGTTTAGTTTAGTTTTTAGGCAAGTTTGATGTTTTGTTAAGTATGAAAGAACAGGGGAGCAAAATGAAAGAAACAAGGAAAAATGTATCTGGAATGATCGCATGGAAGAATGCAAGGGAGAATGGTGCGAGCGCAAGTCAATGCAGTGCGATCGCAATATAATTGGGTCTTCTGAAGGTAGCATAGAGTGCGATTGCAAGTCAATAGTTGCGATCGCACTCAGGACTTTTGACCATAAGATAGGCTATTCACATATGGGTGCGATCGCAAGTGTTATGGTGCGATCGCAATGCGTAACTTCACCTCACATGTTTAATTGAAGGATGAACGGTTAAAAGAAGTCTTCAACGTGCAAGAAAATGGGGGAGCTGTTATAAGTCAGTGGAGGTTAACAATCATGGGGCCATGCAAAAGGTTAATTCAAAAGGAAGAGAGGTACGAAGGAAAAAAGGAAAAAGAAGGAAGAAACAAGAATAAGAGAGAGGAATAGGAGCTCTATGAAGCTTGTAATTAAGGGCATATGAACATTTGTTTCCTTTTAGTTTATTTTTCAGTTTGTTTATAATGTGTATTTTCTAGTTTCCTTATTCAAAGATTGTTTCACCCTTTATGGTGAATCTTATTTTTTAAACTTCTGCTATGTATGGTTACTGTTCTTATGAATAGTTTTTATTATATCTTAATGAGAGTTAAGTTATTTTTAAAAAATCATACAAATATAACTTGCATGCTAAGAGATTAGTGTCTAAGTTTTATTCCTCAAAGGTTTTGCGGTTCACCTCTGTTTCATTTATATCCGAATTGAGGAATTTGCATTACGATAAAACAGAATAGGTAATTCAAACTTGAGAGAGGAGAATTACTTTTAAAGAAACTTGAGGTAGTAGAATAATAGGATTCAGATTTACTTAACAGGAGTTGAAACAATTTTTTGAACTTTTAATCTTATGAATTCTTGAGAAACAATTCCTTTTCTTACAGATTAGATTTTGTCCTGGTAATTTCAACATAGTTGACTTATTTAAATCCTTTTTAATTTCTAAATCTTTTATTATTAACTTAAACAATCTAGAAGGAATTTAATTGGTGCTTAGCATAGATCCTCATGGGAATGATAACCGTACTACAATAACCCATACGACTGTCTTCAGGATCCAAGTGCATTTTTATTTATATATTATCAGAAGACTGAATACCTTCATGATCATGACAATTCACAATTTTTCATATCATTTCATTTCTCTACCATTAAAATTCACATGCAAAATCATGGATCAAAGGACTTTCCAAGTTTGTTAGTGGCCAAAGGTAAGGTGAGATCTATTTGGGTCAAGTAGCATAAAAGTCATTAAAGCTAGTGAAACAAAAGTAACATTCAATAAACTATCATGTGCAAAAACCAACATTCACTTACAATAGTGTACATCAACTATGATAAATGCAAAAACAAGCTTCACAACTTAATCAAACTCAAGTTCTCATACACATACCACATGAAGTATATACCAATCCGAAGGGATCACTCATACAATTGATGGCAATACATTGAAACCATAAAGAGTGGTCCTTCCAAGCCAACATCTACCTCATATTCAACATACTCAAATAACTCATTCAATACAACTTTAGGAGGATGCATTAAATATGAATACCCTTGCAAACCAAATATGCACTTCATCCTTGATATAACATTTTTTCTTTTTTTTCCTTTCTTTCTTTCTTTTCCTTTTTTAAAAAACATTAAAAGAAACCACATATGTACACCCTCACACTTATAATTTTCTATATCCACAAACTCAACAATCTCCAAATGTTTCGCTAGCTTTAAGGCTTGGGAAGGACATTTGGTTAAGTTAAAGTATGTAATATGGTTAATACACAAAGAAAAGGCAAATAAAGCTCAAGGGGGCTTATCAAAAAGGAAAATCATATAATGGATAGGCTATTTGGTTAATATAGTTTGGAAAAGCAAAGAATTCCTAATCATATCCATGTTAATGCATATGATAAAAATGTGGCCTTGAAAACAAATTCAAGGCAAAATCAGAATGTACATGTCATAAAGGTCACATATTATTAAAAGACAATGAAACTGATATGAATGTGTCAGTCAAATAAGGCTCAAAATCTCATCAACTTTGTCTACCACTAGTCATTACTCTTCTAAAGATAATACACATTAACCAATCACAAGAGTAAAAGTACATGTTAAAGTTGCTATGAAATTCTCTAGTCAATTCACACTCTAATCATGACTATATAGTCCTAGGAGCAATAAAAATGAGCAAATGTTTATTTCATTTGTTTTATTCTTTCTCTCATCTTGATTGAAAACTTAAAACAAGCAAGAAACAAACTAACATGGAAACACATATGCAAATAAAAAGTAATATGGAAATGTAAAGAAAAGAAATTTACTTCCCTTAAGTTGCCTCCCAAGAAGTGCCTTGGTTTAGGGTCGCTGGTTTGACTCTATGTTTCCTCATGTCACAAAATTATGATCTTGTAGCATATGAGGTTCCTCCATGTGAGGTTCTTCCAGATAAGGCCTTGGTTGATAATCATTCACCTCTAGCATCTTCCTTATCTTCAGATTCTTTATCTCTGCTGAGACCTCGTTCTTATGAAATAATTCGAATGACTCTTCATCTTTTTCTTCTTCGTTTAATTCTTCCAACCTGCTAGGTAAAGGTGATGGGTTATTCTTGAAAATAATTTTGGACTTAGTACTTACCTCCGAGCCAAATGATGTATCATATTCTGCTTCAAACTCCTCGTTAACTTCTTCAACACAAGTAATTCCTTGACTATTACTCTCAAAATTCTCAAACTCCTCGTCACTTTGTAAGGTTTTTACACTAACGCCTATTGGGTATACCTCAGGTTGATATGACTGCTCCTTTTCCATTTGTAATTCTAGTGTAACACCCCATGTTAAGGGTCAGAGTATTAAGGAATTTCAGTGCATTTTATGCTTTGCATATTTAAGTATTTACTTATATATGCATATATATTTTTGACACATGCAAATTATTGTACATGCATTCATGACATTTTCAGATAAAATGGATTTATAAATGTGATTAAATTGCGAAAAACTCATTCGGGGACTATTGGGATTATTTCGATATTTTTGGGAATTTTAGGAAATTTTCTAGAAATTTTGAGATATTAAGAAAAATAGACAAATGCCATTGTGACATGTGGCACTTGTATTTGGGTGACAAATGGCTCACATGCAATGGAGCCATGTCTCAAGGAATTAAGAAAACATGTTAGCACGTGGTTTTGAAAGACAAGGTTTTGTAGCTTTGTTGTTCTTCAACTTCTACTTTGTTCGTTGTTCAACACTGAAACCTTGTTCTTCACTGTCAAAGCTACAATTTTTCTGAAGAAGCGAGTAAGTTATGTTATGGCTTTCTGGATAGTTTGTAAATGAGTTTGATGTTGTTTTAGTACTGGAAATGAATACATGCATGAAAAGTTTAATAATGGAGTTTCGGTGTATGAATAAGCTAAATGAGGAATTGAATTTGTTACTGAATTAGGAGAACAACAACTGTATCTGAAAGTGCTAAACACATCTAAGTTTAATTTGTGTTGAGAAACTGAAAGTGCAGAAGTTAAAAACACAGTAGTAAGAATGGAAATACACAGTAGTGAGAGAAAGTGAATGGGTAGTTTCGGATTTCTGATGTGTTTATTGAATCCAGAATTTTAGTTATTTTAGAGTAAGGTGAGTTGGAATGGAGTGATATATAGTGAGAATAAGTTAGAAATGATTTAAATAAAGAGTTAGGATTGATGAAGAAGGAAGAAGGAAATTGCAGAAAAGTTGGAAATGGTGTGAATGAGAATCAAATTTTTGATGTTGGTATTGAATCTCGGATTTTTGATTTATTTGAAGTTGTGGAGTTGAAATGGAAGTAAAGAAATTCTTTTAAATGATATATGTGTTCATTAAATAAGATTAAATTGAGAAAAATAAAAAAAATTGAAAGAGTTTTTCGGTGAAGGAAGAAGAAGATCGTAGGTGGGAAAAGCACGATCGCGACTTTCACGTGATTTTCCTGAAGAGACATCCTTTGATATTTTTGTTATAACTTCTTCATCTAATATCCAAATGATTTGATTCTTGAACCAATGGACTTATAATATATTGATCTTCATCTCCACCAAAAATTAGGAATTTCTAAAGTGGGTTGCTTGATGAATTTAAAATGGAAATGTGACTGTGTTGAAGTATGACAACTGGAATATTTTACTAAACATACTTTGGTAGTTAGACTATATCTTGATTTGTGGACCTCAAAATGAGATGATTATTAATTATGATTAAACTAGAGAAATAAGGATACAAATTTTCTGAAGAGATTAAATTCTAATTCTGCCTCTAAAAATTTCAGAATTTGATTGGAAGCTGAGATAAGGTTTCTGCTGAAGCTTAAGAGCAGTCCAAAATCTTTTAAGTATAACTTTCAGTATACTAAACCAAATTGGATGAACTTATTTCCATTGCAAACCTAAGATAAGGAGGGAAAACTTTCTAGAAGGAAGTATTACCTAATTACCTCACTTTTTTATGAGAATAATTGAGCAAAGTGGACCTGAAAGTTGGTTGTGAAACAAATATGGATTAAGGAATTTTGTATGGTTTCACATGATTAGTAATGTGACAAAATTAAAGATAAGAAACCTGAAATTTGTCATGAACATGCATGATGCATATTCAATATACATGAATGTGCATAATTGAATTCAGAATTGTGCACAATAGTAATATATGTTTATATTGAATGTTTTAGAGGAACTCTTAGAGCGACCAATTCTAGCTATTGACAGGACTTCGAGGCAACAAGCAAACAGGGAGCTTTTGTAAGTAATTTAGATGGTCAATTTTGATAGTTTTGCTTTGACTGTTTGTTTACTATTGATTTGGAACATTGAATGATTTGCAAAGCTATAAACATGTGATATGCTTGAATACATGGTTTGAAAGCATTGATTGATATGTAAATTGAATTTCAGACATTTCTGTTTTTGAATCTGTCAAGTCCTAGTTATGGGTAAGTAGGCTTGCCTAGAAGGGTTTGCAGCTACTTCTATGACACTTTGCTATCTTCCGTTATTGACACTTAGGTGTCTTCTATTAATCATACTTCGGTGTCGAGACTTCGGTCTCTTCTATGACACTTCGATGTTGAGACTTCGGTCTCTTCTGTATAAGTCCCGTTACCTACTTCTGTAAATAGATTTAGCAGCCATTTAATTTTGTACTCTGATATCTGTTTGATTTTGACATAAACTAAATTATGTTCTAATTCGGAAGGTTTATAACCTCTTATGTTATGCAGTTCAGTTTATCATAAAATCTGTTCTGAAATGCATTATGTCTTATTTACTATTAATGAAATCTTTTAAAATAGATTAGTTATTACTCACTAAGCTATATGCTTGGCACGGTGGATTTGCCCCGTATAGGTTCAGAGAGAAGGACGTAGGGATTGGGACAAGTCAACCGCAATAGCCAAAGGAGTCTGAATTTTGTTTTGATAAAAATATATTTTGAGTTTGTTTTTGGACTTGTTTATGATGCATTTGACTTTGTATTTTTTTTTTTGAAGGTTTGTAATAACCTTAATTCAGGCTGGTTTTTGAAATTATGATATGTAATATATGTTTGTTGAGATTTTGAAAATGTGTGTATGAAATGTTGTGTATTCTATATGTTCTGTGTGTGTGGCACTAGTAATATCCTCCCAAGGGGTATTAGTGTTGGACCCCATTTCTAGAGCCCAAACATTCGGTGACAAAATGGAACCCGTCATCCTAAAATGGTGGCATGCCTATAATAGTTGAACATCGAACAATTAAAATTTAGGGAGTCACAAGCCAAAATCTAATCATATTTCATAAATGAATTCTAAAAGAGTTTATACAAGCTCATTTCAAAATACAAAAATACAAAAATATGAAATGCACACGATACAATTTGAATGCTTATGCTTAAAATGATTCTAAATTACAAAATTTCCTGAACTAACTTTATTTCAAAAGTCTCTATTCTCACTGTTTGCTGAGCTTTGCAAGGATCAATGCTGATCTGCCTTTTTCTGCACCTGCGGAGTGGAAGGGAATGGGGTGAGTTGTGAAGCTCAGCGGCTTATACTTTTATAGCCATTGGTAACGAGCCACACAATCAAACATACATATACTTCATATATTCATATACATTTAAATCTCATTGCGCTAAAAATTCAATCATTCACAATTCAAGTTCACAACCCATAATTCAGCATATCTTCACATAGAACATGTCAAGCGTAATTAATCATCAAAACATAACACTCAATCTTGCATCATAACTTGACAAATCAAAATGAAAATGCACACATAAATGGCTAGAGAGTTCCGTGGAACGAAACGGAGAGACCAAAATTTGCACCGTGAACAAAACAAGTCTGATTTCTCAAGATCTCATGGCCTCAAGCGGGCAGCCGGGAAAAGGGTATAGGTTAATGTGCATGTGACTAACAAAACGTTCCTCTCTTGCCCAAACACAATCAAATTTATGCTCAATTCATTACCATACATTTTTCATATTCTCTTGCTTCTTATGTTTTCTCTTCTTTTCATTTAATTCAAAATGTCATAACCTTTTTCAAGGTATAACATGGTCATAATTCATCATACAAAAAAAAAATCATTCGTCTTTCATGGCATGACATGATAATGAATCATCATACATTTTTCAATAATCACATTCATTCAATGTAAGCAATTTAGCACACATTCACACATAAGACAAAATTGCTCATTTTACACAACAACTATAAACATATTACACACCTATTTGCTTGTCATTCATTGGTCTCCTTCAAACAACCAAGTTCTCATTTAACACAACATTCCCATAGAAATTCATAAAATTTAAAAAATCATAAAAAATGAAATAAATGCTAAAATTGGGTTTAGGGTTAACCTACTCATAGTCTATCTAGATTGGAAAAACCAAAACCTAGTTTAGAAATCCATAAAAAAATCCATCTAGGGTTTATCCTCTTTCTTCCTAAACAACTCATTCTCTTCTCTAATCCATTTTTGTTTTTCTACTAAGTAAGAAGAAAGATGATGCTTATTTTAGGTTTAGCCCAAATCTTCTTTCTCCTTTTTCCCTAGCTTCCACGTACTCTTCTTCCTTTTCTCTTCTCTTCTCACGACTTTCTCTGCTCTTTTCTAATTCTTCCACGATTTTCCTCTTCTTCTTTTAAATAATACCACATTATGCTTGCTCTTCCCTTTTTACCCTTCATTTAATTGGTTCTCCCAATTTTGCCGCTTTTGTCCATCAACTACTAACATATTAACTCCTTATTTTGATCAAGTAAATGAAGGAATTTGATAACACTTCCTTCTGGAGAAATGTTCCTCTATGTCTTGTGTTTCCAATGACAACAACATCATTATATTTGGTTCAGTAAATTGGAAGATATACCTTAAACATTTTCGGGTTATTCACAGTCAAAAACAGTGTACTATGTACAACTTCCATCAAGAAATTCAATATCTTACAGACTGAATCCTAATTCGATGTTTTCATATGATTTGTATCCCTGCGTCTCTAGTATACTCCAAATTAACAATCATCTCATTTGGATCTCTATAGGTCAATATATTCCCAAAATACTGAAGCATGTTCAGTAAAACGTACTCATATTCTTCCAACCTAACTCCTCAATTTCGTTTAATCAATATTTTTCAAATCAATTTGTAATGCTATCAATTTTTTTGGAGAGGTAGAAAAAATGTCTTAGGAATCCAATGCTTCAAGAATCAAGTCATTTAGAGGTCTACAAAAGAAGTTATGGTAAAAAAAACTATCAGATGTTCATCAGCCTCTCAAAACCTCAAAGTCGCCGTCGTGCAATTACACCGTTGCGACTTTCGCTATCCAACCTCCAAAGTCACAGTCGTGCTTTTGAACGATGGTGCTTTTTGAATAACCCTCAATGTTGCTGTCGTGCTTTTGCACGATGGTGCTTTTGGTATATAAACTTAAAAGTCACTGTCGGGCTTTTGCGCGACAATGCTTTTCCACTTCTTCTTCTTCACAGACATCCTAACTTCTAAACTCTATAACTTTTGATCAAAAACTCCAAAATTTGCAAACCTTATATCAATAGAAAGATAAGAAAAAAGATATACACTTTCTATAAATACCTCAAAAA
>JANVCL010000003.1:22756956-22768241 GCA_026546855.1 Erythroxylum incrassatum | reverse complement strand
TTTAGATTGAACGTGGATAACCATTAATGAAAATTGATTGATTTATTGAACAATGATAGCACAACCTAGAATTCAACTTAATGAAGTAACCAAAAAAGAGAAAGGGACATTATCTATCCTTAATGCTAACCTAACCGATTAAGATTTATCGAATTAAAGGTTCTAGGTGATCTTAGGGTCAATTATTCTCTTTCAAGTTATAATTGAACCCCAAAGCATAAACCTTAATTAGATTGTGGGAAGTTATAATCTCTCAATTAACAACCTATCCAAAGCCTAATTAGTTCATAGGTTCTCTAATAAACAATTGGAAACCTATAAGCTATCTCTCTACACAAGTTTTACCAACTTGATTTAATTCTGAATCTATTAAATTACCTAACTCTCGTTAGCCCTATTTAATTTTTTTTTCAATTCACCCTCTCAGTTTATTATCGATATATGAAGTGAAGAATTAAACCAAAATTAATTCCATAAGCACATAAAACAATCAGATTTCTTTAAATTAAAAATAACATTCCAAAGGTGAGTATAAAACATCAAGCAACAATTTGATTTTATCGTCAAACTTTATATCCCAATTCTACAATCAAATAAAACTTAAATACATAGGAAATAAAACTGGAATGGATGATGGGAGGCTACAACTTTGAAAAGCTTCTTATTCTGGGAAGCACGTCGAGTCTACGTCATCTTCCTCTTCTCTCTTCGTTCTTTTCTTTCTCAATCTCTCAAAGTTTAGGGTTTCATTGTGGTGGCTGATCAAAAGCTCCTTTCCTTTTTTGTCTTATTGTTTATGTATCTTTGTGTTTAGGCAGCCCCTAGGTTTTTTTCGGGGTCAAAAAGGTTCGAAAAATCCCTCGAAACTTGACTTTTCTAAGTGTCTGCGAGTCTGCCCGATGTATGCAATGATCGTGGGCTATGTCTTGGGCTTCTATCATGATCTTAGCAATTGGGCCACAATCGTGGGTTGTCTCCAATGCTTCTGTCACAATCATTGCATGTAAGCCACGATCGTGGGGCGTTGTTTCAGCCCAAATGTTTATGAAATTTCTTCGTTTTTTTATGTTGGCCCTAAAACACTAACAAACACATCAAGATACCTCAAAGAAATAATAATTAAGCTCATAAACTTGTACCCATAAAAACACTTAATCGCAAATAATTAACAAACTGACACAATTTTAACCTTAACACGTGCTAAACGATTAAGTTAACAATTAAAAACATATCAAACTAAGCCCTAAAACATATTGCGATTAACACTTATCAACATCCCCACACTTAACCATTTTCTTATCTTCAAGCAAACAAAATAACAAACATATACTAGTTCACACAGCACAAAATGCAGGAATGAGACAATGGCTTCAACTTCATAAAATAAATTTAATTTAAAATACAATCATTCATGCCATTTCAAATCATTAACATGCAAAATTCGCATCTTAGGGCTCTAAACTAAATATACATATTAATCCAGACTCAAGTGTTAAACTGTTTACCCTTCTTAATTGCACACACTCGTTAATAATTCTTTATTCGTTTAACTCTATAACTAATCCTAAGTACTAATCCTAATCCAAACTCGGTAGGTTTTGTTCGAAAACACTTTTTTATGTTTATTAACTTGTTATAAACATGGACTTAGTCTTTTTACGCAGAGGCAAACATTGGTAATGAATGTTGATCCGATTACTCAACTAAATCATGTTTTTTATTAAGTTGCTTGGTTGTAACATCATTTTAGCCTTTTTACGTGAAGGCACACATTTGTGATGCGTGTCAATCCAGTTTCTCAGCTATATCATGTTCTCAACTAACTACTAGCTCTATTTATAACGCAAAGGCCAATGGAATAGTTACTTATTTGTAAAATAACAACTCTTTTTTATATATATTATATTGCCTACCTTGTTGTTATAGCTACTCATTTTTATGAAAAAATACTAACGAAGCTACTTAGGTTAAAAGGCCTCAAATTATTAATGAATGTGAGGGCTACACTTAAACACTAAACCCTAGTTAAGTTGTATATTTAATCAAAAAAACCCAACTTAAACACTAAATCCTAGTTAATCAAAAAACCCCAGTTCACTAATTCTACAAGCTAATAATTCTCTACAACCTAATAGATCATGTTCAAAATTAAATCAATTTCAGTTCATCTAAGCCATTGACACATTCACTTGATTTACAGAATGCAAGCTAACAACTATAATATGCAAAATTCATATTCAAATAAAACACATAACCACATCCCCACACTTGAAGAACACATTGTCCTCAATGTAAGAAGGGGACAATAAACACATAAAGAAGGAAGAAACATAAATTAAAGTTAAAAAAACAAATCAAAAATAAAAATAAAAATAAAAATGAGACTAAATTTAAAAAGAAAGAGGGCTAAAACAAATCCTTATGGTGATGGAGGCGGGGATGGTGTTGGAGGTGGCAATTGAACACCCTGAGTCTTAAAAAAGATATGAATGTGATGTATGTCCTGGCTCTAGCGTCAATAGGTTCAGACCATCTCCTTCATCCTTCTGGAATTCTCCGTAAGTGTATTTATAATTACATTGGTGTTTGTAGAGATTGTGTCCAATACCTTCTTCCAGCTCGGTTCTTTTGCATCTTCTTCCTCCTTGAATTCTTCATTGGTCAAATCCTCTTCTTGTTGTTGTAAGCACTTGAACTTTCTTAACCAGTCCTGCCCTTGACATGTGTGTTAGCACTAATATCCCGAAGTTCCATATTATAGAATTTCAGGATTTTAGCTCGCCATAAATGATGACGGTTTATGAAGTCAGGACGGTAGACTGTAAGTCCATTGCACTCAACTCCATAGTTATTAGCTTTGGCCGAAACCAAATAGCTCATTTCGAGCAACAATAATTGCATTAAAAATGTGGGTGGTTGTGCAAATTAGGATGCTATGATCCATGCACCACAATATAAACAGCTCCTTCATCGAACACTTGTTATTTTCCGTTTTGACAAAAACGATTTGGCCCATGAATTTATGCATCAACAAGTGTTCATGACTCCTAATAATGTTGTTGTGTGCGTTCTTAGCATCAAAATGCTCTAACCCAATTAGTTCTGTCCAGTAAGGACTAACACGGAAATCGTTGTGTTAATCTACTGTGGAAGACTCGGGGACACAATAAATTTCATACATGGTGTCATAATCAAACCCATAGGGTTATCCCCGCAACCTAAACCAAAATTCCCTAAGTTTTTTGGATTCATATTGAAGAAAAGTAAAAAATTCTAAGGTTAGTTCTTCATAAACTAAGAATTGAAATTGAATTAACTGACCCCACTGGATTTTCTCAACTAAGCTTTCGACCTTGCCTCAGTTTTAATTTATCTAAAGTTTCAAAGTGAAAATATTTTGGAACCATGATGTGTTTACTACGAAGGGAATGGAAACAAGTACCTTCCTCATTTAAGAAGATCAGGAAAGTTGCTCTATAATCAGCTACTCTATTCCTTTTCCCTCGTCCTGAGACTAGTGTTCGCCCCGCTGATTGATCATGCTTACTATTTGCTTGATGCACAACATATTATCTTGTAAGTCAGTGGAAGTCGAAAGAAATTTGGACGTTTAAAATTTTGTAGAGAGAGTGAGAGTGAATGGAGAGATAAAGTTTAGAGATATAAAGTGAAAACGAAAGTGATTGAAAAAGTGAAGCTAGAAATGTATTTATAGGTGATTGGATGGTAAAATGGTAAAACTTTAAGTCAAATACGCGTGTCTATCATTTTTACCATACTGCAAGCCACGATCGTGGCTTACAATTTTTCACCAATTTTAATTTTTATTCTTCTTTTGTCATTCTACACATTTCAACATCCCTTCTTAACTCCTTATGGTTCTTTACTTCTCTTTGCATATTTCATCAATCATCAAATTCATAGCGAAGTCCTATGCCTTCCCAATTTTATTTGGACATGAAATAATCCTAACTACTAAATTCAACTTTCCAAACAAAACAATCAAGAGAAATAAAATTCCATGGGGTGCCTCCTATGCAACGCTTCTTTTAACGTCAGTATCTTGATACTCTTCTTTGCTCATAATGGTTCAAATAAATGATGCAATGGTAGTGCAGTCACTGATCTCACAATTTGCACGTGAACTACCATGCTCTGGATTCCACCTTCCTTATTGTTCTCCTTCTTTCGCCTTCTTCTATGTGATCGTTTCTTTCTGAATGCATTCCCAGGATCCTCAATATTTTCCCATTATCCTCGATGTTCTATTTCTTGATATTAGTTGGAGGTAAAGGAGAACTATTATCTTTCTTTGACACTTTGAAGGTCATTTGCTGCCTTCCTACCCTTAGAGTTAATTCACCCCTATAAATGTTAAT
This sequence comes from Erythroxylum incrassatum, assembly GCA_026546855.1. Taxonomy (NCBI): domain Eukaryota; kingdom Viridiplantae; phylum Streptophyta; class Magnoliopsida; order Malpighiales; family Erythroxylaceae; genus Erythroxylum; species Erythroxylum incrassatum. The sequence continues at coordinate 22,763,862 of JANVCL010000003.1, read as the reverse complement.
TATTGAGCGAGCAATAACCAGGAACGGTCGTCCAAAGACTATAGTAGTTTCCACATCTTCTCTAATATCCAATACGTAGAAGTCTGTGGGAAAGGTAAATTTATCAATTTGTACTTGCACATCTTTAATAATCCCTTCCAATATGTAGAAGTATGTGGGAAAGGTAAATTTATCAATTTGTACTTGCACATCTTTAATAATCCCCTTCGGTTGATAAACTGTTCTGTCGGCCTTCTTTATTAACCACGTTGTGGATTCTAACCTCCCTAACCCAAACTTTTGACTAAAGGTGTAAGGCATCATATTGATAATCGCTCCCAAATCTGTGAATGTCTTGCATATGTTGGCTCCATTTATACTGCAAGCAATGTAAAAATCCCCTAGATCCTCTTTCTTTTGTGTTATGTTGGGGTTGTCTTCTACTTCGCACTCCTTAACAACCTTCTGCACATATTCAGTTAATGTGAACCTCATTTATAGTTGTTCCATTATGCCCTCATCCCTGTTTGATTCAACTTCCTTAAAATTCCTCGTTGCCATACTTGAAATTGACTTCTATTGAGTTAGAATAGTGTATGGAATTTTAGGTTGAGGTTCCTTAATTGGCTCAATTATGAGCTCATTTGGAAGGAATCCCATAATTGCTTGTCCTTTTCATTCATCTCCGTCTTCCTTTGCATATTCAAGTTCCTTTTCCTGGGTCTGAGTAATAGCCATGATCCGTTCCTTTAGGTTCAACTCGATATTGCTTAGAAGGTTCCCATATTCTGAGTAGATATTGCCTCCACTAGTTGACCTACTTGGACTTCCAGATTGTGTATTGAAGAGCCGTGGTTCTTAGTAACTTGCTCGAATTTGCTTTCAAGCCTCCTTTGTGCATCCTCCATACCTAAAATTTTATTTAAAATCTTATCCAACTTAGATTCCATTGAGCTTGGTTTATCTTGTTGAAAGCCTGATTGTTTTTTAGGTTTGAATTATCCTCCCGTATTGTTCGTCTAAGAGAAGTTAGAATGATTCTTCCACCTAGGGTTATAGGTATTGCAGTAAAGATTGTTTCCCCATCCTCGTCCATACTAGGCTCTTATATAATTCACTATCTCTGGATCACCTTCCTTTATTAAGAAACAGTTCACTGTGTCATCATCCAATTGTCCACAGAGTTCACACTTAAGTTGTACGACCTTCACTAGAGTTGAGGACAAAGCCTTCAAGTTGTTGAGCTGTTGAGTCAAGTTATCAATCCTTGCTTACATTTCCGTCATTTGATCAACAACCATAATTCCTTTTTGTTCACAGAATGCAATAGTTTGTCTGCTCTACTCATTCGTCCATCTCCTTTAATAATTCTTCCACTTCATCGATTGTCTTCCTCATCAATGATCCTCCTGAAGCTGCATCAATCATGCCTCTCGTATGCAAGGTAACTCCATTATAAAACATTTGCAACAAAAATTCCTTAGGTAAATTGTGATGTGGGCATTTCCGTTGCAAATCCTTATATTGTTCCCACGCTTTGTAGATTGATTCCCCGTCACCTTGTTGGAAGTTTGTCATTTCCTTAATGATCATTTTGTTCTTAGTCAGGGAAAAATATTTATCTAAAAAGACACTGATTAACTGGTCCCAAGTCGTAACATTGGCTGGGCTAAGGGAGTGATACCAAGCCTTTGCTCTATCTCTAAGGGTAAAGGGAAAAAGCCTAATTCTAACTGCATCTTTCGACATCTGATGGTACCTAAAGGTATCACAGATTTCTAGGAAGTTTACTATGTGCGCGTTGGGGTCTTCATTTGCTAGTCTATAAAATTGCACATTCTGTTGAAGCATGTTCAAGAGAGCTGGTTTAATTTAAAATGATGCGGCATGTATGGGTCCTCTGTTGTCGTCCTTGGTTCTCTCCGTGGTCCAAATCCTGCTGAAATTCCTCGGCCATTATTGTCTTCACGATTTCTTCTTCTTCGTTACACCGAGCTTTCCTAATGGTTTGTTCTAGTCGAGTGATGTCTAAATTTGTTTTTTTAGTTGCGCGACGCAAACTTTTCGGGACAATTGTGTTTATGAAAAAACAAATTTTCAAAAATATAAAAGAAAGAACAAAATTAAAAATTAAACTAAACGCCTTAAACTATAAAACTAAATTAATTGCCTCCCCGACAACTACGCCAAAAAACTTAATCTCGGTTTTCTGATATATGTAAGTATTAATATTTTAACATCGATATTTTACAAGTTTACCAGTCGCTAGTCTAGTACCTAAGGTGTCGATCCCACAAAGAGGGTTAACCTAATCCTAAAGTCTAAGGTCAGAAACTATTAAATAGAAATTAAGCAAACAATGAATTTAAACACGAGAACTAAATAAATCTAATAAACCAAAATTAAGTAACAAAGCACTAATTGAAAATTAACACTTAACAAAAATAATCAACGAACAACGATTAACAATTAACAATTTTTAGATTGAACGTGGATAACCATTAATGAAAATTGATTGATTTATTGAACAATGATAGAACACCCTAGAATTTAACCTAGTTAATTAACCAAAAAATAGAAGGGGAAATTATCTATCCTTAATGCTAACCTAACCAATTAAGATTTATCGAATTAATGGTTCTAGACGATCCTAGGGTCCATTATTCTTTCTCAAGTTATAATTGAACCCTAAAGCATAAACATTAATTAGATTGTGGGAAGTTGTAATCTCTGAATTAATAACCTATCCAAAATGTAATCAGTTCTTAAGTTCTATAATAAACAATTAGAAACCTATATGTGATCTCTCTACGCATGTTTTACCAACCTAACTTAATTTTGAATCTATTAAATTACCTAACTCTCGTTAGCCCAATTTAATCATTTTTTCTCGATTCACCCTCTCAGTTTCTTATCGAGATATGAAATGCAGAATTAAACCATAATTAATTCAATAAACACATAAAATAATCAGATTTTATTAAATCAAAACTAACATTTCAAAGGTGAGTATAAAACATCAATCAACAATTCGATTCTATCGTCAAACTATATATACCAATTCTATAATCAAATAAAACTGAAATACACAGGAAATAGAACTCAAAATGGACGATGAGATGTTGGCATTTCGAAAAGCTTCTTATTCCGAGAAGCATGTTGAGTCTATGTCATCTTCCTCTTCTCTCTTCCTTCTTTTCTTTCTCGATCTCTCAAAGTTATCTCGTTTAGCGTTTCGTTGTGGTGGCTGATCAAAAGATCCTTTCGTTCTTTGTTTTATTCTTTATATACCTGTTGAGTTCTGGGCAGCCCTAGGATTTTTTAGAGTCGAAAAGGTCTGAAAAATCCCTCAAAACTTGACATTTCTAAGTGTATGTGCGTTTGCCCGATGTAGGCCATGATCGTGGGCCATATCTTGGGCTTCTTCCATGATCGTGGCAATTGGGCCAGTATCGTGGTCTATCTCCAATGCTTTTATCACAATCATAGCATATATGCCACGATCGTAGGGTGTTGTTTTGACTTGAATGTCTCCAAAATTTCTCCTTTCTTCGATGTTAGTCTTGAAACACTAACAAACACATTAAGGTACCTCAAAGACATAATAATTAAGCTCACAAACTTGTACTAACCCATAAAAACACTTAAAAACAATTAATTAACAAACTAACACAATTCTAACATATCGTGGGGAGACTTCTCTGTTCCTTGATGTTGTCCCTGAAACACTAACAAACACATCAAGGTACCTCAAAGACATAATCATTAAGCTTATAAACTTGTACTAATCCATAAAAAACACTAAACACAATTAATGAACAAACTAACACAATTCTAACATAAACACATGCTAAACGATTAAGTTAACAATTAAAAGCATATTGAACTAAGCCCTAAATCATATGCAATTCACACTTATCAATATCCAACTTGAGTTGGCATAATTTTACTCAAATATCTCCTTTACCAAGGGTAACATATTTTAACTATGAATTTAAGTGGTCTTATAGTCCTTTTAGAGTATAAACTACTCCAAAACATATTTCTAGATAAAGCTAATAGTTGTAACCACAGCCTTGGACACGATCGTGCCCCAAAGTATAGATCTCACTATCTCTCTTAATTGCATGACACAATGTCTAGTATGCTATGTCATTGAGATTATGTATCATCATATTTCTATCTTAAGATATGGTTTTGTCCTAATCTATAGATCTTACTACTTTTTCTATCTACAATACATAATTATGTCTTATAGATTTCTTTCACTGGAAACAACTCTACACCTTGTTCATATCTTCATCATTTACCTTCATCTCAAATTTCTAAAAAAGTGGCATGACCTCTTCTGTGCCCATATCCTAACTTGTGTCTATAAAAATAAACTTATAAAAACAATAATTTTTATTGTAAAATTTCAAGATTAACACTCAAGTACGTGAGTCACATGCAATAAATTATAATTTTTATTTAAACATAACGAATCTCAACTAATCAATAGTAAACTATATTATTAGGACAACTATTTATTTTTATATAATTTTCGGTGAAACTTTTAGAATTTCTACCTTATAAATGAGAAAATAAGTAACAAACTTTTCAATCATTGAAACCATCCTAAAGGGCACGATAATTTCTTATATTACAAGTGGGATGGATCTAAGATTTCAAGTTCATCTAGGATAACTATTTTGTGAATAAATTGATGGGAATCAAATAAAATTTTGTACAAAATTTTCCAAGGAAGAATAAAATTACATGTGTACAAAATTAGCTAGCAAACTAAAGTCAATTAGACTGATTTCCAAGTTATGGATCGTAAAGTTTTAAGGGCTCAAAAGACAAACTTCCCACGTTATACTACACGAATAGCATTTACTCGCCCTGCTGCTCATCTAAAGAATTGGAATATTATAAATGCTAGATTACTAAATAAGTCGTAAATGTTTAAAGTGTGTAATAGATGACATGCACTGCCTACATACTCTTGCACTTTAATTGCAATACTCAAGGATAGTGAGACTTAGGGGCCATTTGGTTCCACTTCTATTTTCTGTTGTTGTTTTTGGTTTCTATTTCTTGTTTTTTGTTTTTGTTTTTTCTATAAAAAAAGAAAAATCTGTTTGGTTGAGATTTGTAATATAAAAACTGAAAACAAAAACACGTTTGGTTGAGATTTCTAATAAAAAACTGAAAACAAAAATATGTTTAATTTAATTATCATGTTTCTATTTTTTTTAATATATATCAAATTTAATGTTTAAGTTTTTCACAATAATCTATTGCGTTAAGATAAGAACAACTTAAACTATGGCTTCAAAGTCGTTGCCACATTAAATGATATGAAGATTAGAAAACTTAAAAGTATTATGAAGACAATAAATCAGGTGAAGATTAGGCTTTACCTTTGATAAAGCCTCTGTCATGACGTGAACAAAAGTCTTGGATAAAGTGCTACATTAAATAGCTCGAAATGATGTGAAGACAAAATGAAGACTAGGCTTTGTAAGAAGATAGGCTCCATGTTAAAGAGATGAGGATGAGAAGTGAAGAAGGATAAAGTCTCTGCTACATTAAATAGCATTAAATGATGTAAAGACAAAAGTAAAGAGTAGGCTTTATAAGAAGATAGGCTCTATGTTAAAGACACAAGGATTAGAAGTAAAGAGGCATTATAAGGATGAAGTTTCTGCTAAATAGCATTAAATGACGTGAAGACAAAATAGTGCTAAAGATGCGGTGATGAGAAGAACAAGGAGAGAGAATAATGTGAAGTCCAAGAATTTAGTTACAAAACATGAGGAAGAAGAAATCATGTATAGCTATCTCGGATTTCAAATCATAGTTATTCACGGTGTTGTTTATATATGTTAGTTGATGGCTATTCACAGTGTTGGTTCTTTATAAACAATAAGATGATGTCATCGTTATGTTTAGCTGAAACAAAAACTGAAGAGTTGAATGTTAGGTTCCTCTGTGCCGTGTTCTACTTAACATAATCTGGTTTTATGTTGGTTCTTTATCATCCTTTAACAGTTTTCATATCTCTTCTTCATCCAGTCCTCTTCATGACAACTTCGAGACTTACATGCACCAGATTTTACTTCCCTCCTCTCCGATGAGGTTCTGCTATTGGTTTTCTTAAAGATTCTGACATCTCGATCTCTATCCTTCGCTGCTACCGTCAGAGTTGCCTTATCTATGTGTGGCGGAGAGAGTCAAAGCTTGGGTCTTGTAAAAATTTGTTGGATGTTGTGTTAGATATGGAGTTATACTAAAGAGTAAAGACGATAATCGAGATAGAAAACAGGAATATGTTGGTTTTCTGTCGAAGAAAACATCACTACAAGAAAATAAGACAATCCGCGACGTTTTATTGAAACAGGAATATGTTGGTTTTCTGTCGAAGAAAAAATCACTACAAGAAAATAAGACAATCCGCGACGTTTTATTGATAAAACGTCGCGGATTGTCTTATTTTCTTGTAGTGATGTTTTCTTCGACAAACGTCGCGGATTGTAAATACTTTTTATGATGTTTAAAAAAAGCCACGAAAAGTTCAAAATTTTTGCGTGGTTTTATGAAAACGTCGTAGATTTGTAACACTTTTTGCAACGTTTTGTCAATAAAATGTCACAAACTGGAAATCATGACGTTTTGCTTAATAAAATGCTGCAAAAGACTCTCTCCACTGTTTAAAAGATTAGGGAAAGCGAGCCTCAAATCCAGTAATACGAGAGACCCTCTCCAATGTTTGTTACTTTTGTTTCCCCTTTTAATCTTTTAATCTCTTATCTCTTCTCTGTTCCTCTTCTCTCACTTCGGACTAGGTGTAACATCTCGCCACTTTAATTAAGATTAAAATAGTGTTTATTAGAGATTAATGAGAAATTAGGAAGCATAATTCATGCTCATGCATCATTGTAT
>JANVCL010000003.1:22695553-22712011 GCA_026546855.1 Erythroxylum incrassatum | reverse complement strand
TGATTTATTGTCTAAGTTGTAATTTGTAATTTTCTGAACCATTGTATTAGTGATCGGCCCTAACTGGCATTGACCGATCTGTATCTTTGTACTGTACTGATTGTTTTATTAATGCACTGAATTATTGACTGATCGGTTTTTATCATCTATGCATGTCCTGTTTTCATTGACTGAGTGACTGAATGACTGCTCTAGCGCGCCACTTCCACGGGCACGAACTCGGACGTCACCCACGACGTCGGGTTCGGGTCGGCAGGAGTGGGGTGCTACAGGTGCAGCATAACTCATCGATGATAGGGGCATATGGAAGCTTTATACCACCGACCGAGAAAAAGCTGTCTGAAATGGCAAAATAGCCTCCCATATTGCTATAAATCTGTTCATTCTTACCGGCCAACCTAGGTCCAAAAGACGGAGGGATATTGTTTTTGATGATCGATCGGCTCAATTCCCTTTCAATCATCGTCGATTGGTCGCTTGGTAGCTTTTCAACGACTTGCCCATCTTCCCGGTCACTTGCCCCGACTTCTTCATTTCCCTCTGTCTCCGGCGCTTCATTCCCACCGACCTCTGGCACCTCCACCATTTCCGCCGCTATCTCCAGCGGCCCAATAATTTGTAAAGCATTTTCGACGGCCAGTTCCCAATGGAGCTCTCTCTAGACCGTACCCACTTCTTCGTTGAGCCCCGTAGATGTTTGCGGTGAATGCTAGCGAGGAGACGATGAAAAAGGAGAGGAGTAGGTAGCTTCATCCCTAAGTCTAAGTTCACCTCTAGGGCTAGTCGACGACATGGTTACTGAAAAGGAAACTTACAAGACGAGGAAAGAAGAGAGGACGTGCCTAGTTTGGTGACTGAAGTTGGGAATGTAGACGGCGGTGAAAAGGAAATTCCGGTGACTGTAAGTAAAGAGATGGAGAGAGAGAACATAGGTTGGAGAATCGAATACGCAAAAAATGGGAGTGAAGGAAGTCTGTCGACCCCGAGCAGTTATCACCAAGATCAACTGAACAGGCGCACTAATCGAAGTCGGATGCATGGTAAAATCTGAGTCGTGCAATTTAGCGTTATCAGATACCCAGAGCGGCGCAGCAGTTGAAAGGACGGGGCCCGGAGCAGCACAACAGTTGAAAGAACGCGACCCTTCATTTCAAATTTTGAAAATGCGTTAGAGAACACATGCCGTAATTAATGATTAAACCCAGTGCTCTGACAGGACGTCAACGTCCGATCGATCGGGCCTATCACGAGTTGTCATGCAGATGAACCACGTAAACCTCATGTACTCCATCGATCCTTCTCCCCGATCGGACTCGAGGAGTAGGGGACTTATGATTCGGTCAGTCGTGCTAGGCCCAAGCCCAATCTCAGAACGACACATGAGCCGATCGACCCACTCTCAAATGTTGACCTAATTCCTACAGGTATTTACTATATAAGTTCATCACCTCATCGTGATAGAGGTACGACTCTAGAACCCTAACATTCTTTATTCATAGCCTAAAACCCTACCACAAAAGAACTAACTTAAGCATCGGAGGGGCCTATCGGCAATCAACTCCCGGTGTGCCTTCCATTGTTTTGCAGGTATTTCCTAGTTAACGTCAACCAAACTCATGGATCCACACAATGGCACCCAGCCTCACCAAAATCAGACTAAACCAAAGATCACCTAGCTACTCACAATACTCACTCAAAGAATCAACCGTATCTCACAATAAACCCAAAAACCACAAAAAGAAACTTCAGCTATTTCAACAAAAAAAGGTAATTGACACACACCCATAGAGTCTAACAATAGCCATAAACAAAGACTCCCAAGATACACACCGTCAAAGAACCCCAATGCAACACCCAAACTCCTTATTGCCTATCCAAAAAATCCAGCAGTCCCCTTGACAGTTACAAACATGATATGCTACAATTGTCAGATAATAGACTTCAATTTAGTGTGGAGTTTTTCATAACTGTAAATGTAACAACTATATTTTTTGAAACCAAGTCCAATTAATATCTTATATGTCTAATTAATAAATAAGATGCTAAGACTAAATAAAAAGATATATATTATATATCTTAACATTAATCATATAATGTCAACCACAAACCTTGTAAAATAGTTCACATTTATTTGTTTATTTTAAACTAGAAAATAGTTTCCAACTTTTTATGTTAAGATTGACAGTTAGTATATCTTGTCAGAAGCACTAATTAAAGCAATGATACGTATCATGGCTGAAAATTACCAATTAAATGTTTAGCTGAGAATTTGCACAAAAGAAATATTATTCTTAGATACTACATAGAATTGAGATCTTGAACGTTCAAAGAAGATTAGGTAATTAGTCATAGTTACGTACTACTTGTGTTTGTTTCCAATTGAGTGCTTTTAATTGCTTCTGTCTTTTACTCGAGTTGCAATTCTCTTCTAGCGTATCTTGTAATTAGCATCGTAGCAGGTGAACGAGTAGAGGTTATTCGTGTTGCGTAAGGATGGTTATTGAATGAAGAGATTTCAACAAAGTGGTTCAACTTATAAAACTAGTTTCTTTGTGAATTTTTTAATTTAAAACATAAAAATTTGGACCTGTGATTAAAAGGAGAGAGAGAAGTTTGAAAAGAATGGTTAATTAAGATTAGAAACATATTGAAACCATAAAAGTTAGTTAGATCAAATTATTATTTAATCTTAAGTTACTCCATCATTTAAGTTGTCTTTATGTCTATTTTCAAAGTTAAAAGAAGATGTATGTAATGAGATGATAATTCTTTGTATATTTTGACTCAAAATTAATATATATTAATTCAACTTCAAAAATTAAAATAAAAATGTTACATTTAAATAATAAATTTATTATTTCTATTTCTATCTTTTTTAGTAATTTATAATAAATTTTGGATATAATAGTCTTTTAGATTCTAAATTTCTTAACCGTTGGGACAAAAACACTTATCATATAAGCGTTTTCAAAATCAGCAAATTGGGTTCAATCTACCAACGTAATCAGTTTAGTATTAAACATAGTTATCAACGATTTGACATAGTTAAAAAATTAAAACCTTTCAATCCGCCAAAAAATATCTGGTAAATCATTTACCAAACAAGGTCAAAACGTTAACATCAACAACAATACCATTATATAAGTTTTAAGTGGTAACGAACTACTCAGAACTAAGACAGATTCAAAAAATTTAGGTATCTTTTTTATGAGAGTTGATTTATATTAGTCTTCCTAATTTGTCTAAAAATATAATTTCCTCCGATTCTTTTTTTTTCTTTGGTAAGTGTATAATTAGCTGCATTAATTTACATTGAATTTTTTTATCCAGCCCTCTCCTAACAAAAATGAAAGTATAGGAGAGTTCCTAAGATAAAATGCAATCGAAATTAGAACCATTACAATTATGCTGGAAAATTATATGCCTTCAAGATGGTTTTGGTATTTAAGAAACCGTGACTTGATATTCTTATGCAAACACATGAAGTAGATTACAATCAATGTCCACATGAAGACTTCAAACTTGAAATTTATAATTCATTATAAAATAACTTAAAGCAAGTAATTATTGAAGGATTTTGAGAGAGGTTCAAATTTGTGAATCTCTATTTATCAAACTTCGCCAACAAGTTTTGAAGGAGTTTAAAGAAAATTTGAACCAAATTTATACAAGCGCATGTACAATTAAGACATGCTATATAACTTAATGCGATGAATTATAAGTCTTAGTTTTGTATTAACTCACTTCATCATTAAATCTTGTTCTAACATGAGATTACTCCCATTTATGAATTTTTAATAATTACCTCGAAAAGATGCTGACTATAAAGGAAATCTAAGAGCCAGATCTCTATTCATAGAAACAACTAGAACTATAGATGAGAGTGTAAATAGGACTTAATCCAAAAGCAACCAGTTAGAGCTTCTAATTAGTGAATAATGTAGCATTCAGTGGGAAATGTAGTCCCTTGGTGATATAAGCTTCTCGAATCCAACTGCTAACACATTATAGCACTTTCGAAGGGTTCTTTTGTTTCTACCTGAACATTCTTCATTCTTTTAAAACCAAATGCCAGTAGCGCTGCAGCTCGATAGCTCAAGGATAGTTTAAAGATAATAGATGTTGTTGGAGAAATACATGGTAGCATTTCACTTGTATTAAGAATTAATACAGTTAAAAACAGGTGGTCATGGCATACAACATGTAATTTGCACAAGACACGACACATAAAGAGAAGGTTTAGGCAATGTGACTTGTTCTTAACTTTGAGCCTGCATTTTATTGCAAGCCGAAGAGTAAAATTTGCCTTGGTTATGTGAGACTTCCACATAAGTTTGGTCCAAGGTTGAGGTTGGTTGTGTACGTAAGTCCAGATGAGAATTGTTTGAAAACTTGTTTGAGAAATTGGCTGACTAGATGAAGCTCTCATCCTTAGAACGGCCGGCAAGGTATGTTAGCATGTTGTATCCCTACAATAGAAACCACCTTTGGCTTTAAAAAAAGCCATCACTAAAATTCCAGAAATCGTCATTAATAGTAATTAATTGGCTGACTAGACGATGCTCGCATTAACGTCGAACAAGGTATGTTGGCATGTTGTATAACTATAATAAAACCACATTTGTCAATGAAAAAAATCGTTGCTAAAAATCTAGAAATCATCGCTAATAGTAATTAATGCCGATTTATATTCATCACCAAATTCCCGTTTTATAAAAAACTATTAGCAACATTTTATGAAATTATTGCCAATACTTTTTTTGGCTGCGTTTAGTTTCGTAATTAAAAATTATTAGCAACATTTTGGAAAATATAGCCAAAAGATTTTAGCTACGTTTTCAAGCTTAGCCAAAAATTTTTAGCTATGTTTCCAAGAATGTAACTAAACATCTTTATTTACGTTCAAAGGTTTTTAACTACGTTTCCAAGAACGTAACTAAATATTGTTAGCTACTATTTAAGGTTCGTAGCTATGTTTCTAAAAATGTAGTCAAAAAGTTTTACCTATGTGTTTTAAAGTGTAGCCAAATGTTGCGTTTTGTAAAATGTAATCAAAATTTTAATATAAATTTTAACGAAATGATAGACCTTGTTGAATTGTAATTATTCGTGACACTTTTAATCCATATTATTGTATATAATATTTATACTTTTTTGTTGTTAATTTTTATAAAAATTATACAAAAATAATTGATAATTTGAAGCATTATATATAAAAATAAAATGTCATTAAATTTGTTCGTGTACAAGATTTTAATTACAGCTTCAAAAATACTTATATACAGAATAATAAATACAACGATTAGTTTAATCACTTAGCCTTGTTTTTATCTTTACTGCTTACATAATCCAAGCCAAGTAATTTTTTGAGTAACTTTTCATGCTTGGCCAACTTCTTTTAAGCAACTTGTTTTCCTCTTCAAGACGTTGAATGTATGTTAGTCTTGATGAGGATAAAGTAGTTGGCTTAGGGTGATATCCAAGACCTTTGATATATCCGGATTGTGTACCTAGCACCTTGTTGCAAATGTAATCTACATTTGACTCATTTTCCTTAGACATTGATGTTTGTGGCAACTCTTGCATCTTATTCTAAAATAAATAAAAACAAAACCAATATTCAACGTAAATATTATTAGTTAGTACTACAAAAATAAATAAACATAAAATTTTAAAAAAATTATAGTCACATAGTTATTTTGTGTTTCTTCAGACACCCTTGACTTCCTTATAATGAGTGTGTTTGTATAGTATGATCCTATCACACTCTTATCTATGTAGTTCCTTCTCAATCTATTTTATGAAAAAAACACAATACACAATAAATAATATAGTGTTTATTAATATAATTGTAACTTGAAAATGGATATCTTATATATTCATTTCGCACAATAACAAATGATTTAGAGCCTTGGTTGTGAGGATGGTTACGTGTCATAACACTACCAAAATAACTAGACTAAACTATAGTTAGTGGTAAGCATAGGTTGATTCCACAGAGATTAATTCCAATTACTTTCCTAAATTATCTATACAAGCAAAATAGGGGGTTTTTGTTTTAAAGCAAACTAGAAGACAAAGTAAAATTAAATCTATAAAAACAAATAAAATTAAGCAGCAACAAAGTGATAAAGTTGATGAATGAGTTGAAATCCGGTTCTTTGGTTTAATCTCGGCCTAAGCACAATTTCGTAGATGTCGTCAAACTATCTTCTTTACACTTCTCTTAAGACTATTGATTGTGAAATAACAATAAGCTCTGTTAATTAGAGTATTTCCTTAGATCATAGTTAATCGAGAAGAGCTCATTACTTAACCCTAACTATCGGGAAACATAGAACAAATTCTCTACGATTATTTGAACAACCGTATTACAATTGAGAAAAACTTATCAATCTAAGTAACAATCACACAAGCTTGGATTATTTAACTTATGCTATGTTATCTATAATAATTTAATATCATCAATTGCCATATACAACCTTTAACATGACTATTACGTATCCCATTCAAGTTCTAGCTATAGGTTTTCATGAAAAATGATTTAATAGAGCAATAAAAAGTATTCTTATATAAAATGCAATCAAACTATACAAGATAACATAAGTAATCCAAAAAGAGATAAAGAAAATGATACATAATAACAATCTGCTTAATGTGTTTCTTGGCCTCGACTGCACCTCCAAACTGATGTTGGAAAGTTAGTTGTCCATCTCAATCTTCAAGATTTCATCATTGGCCATCCTCTCCATTGCCATTGTCAGTGTTGAAGAACGAAGAAACAATCAAAGAGAAAATAGAAGAACGGTCCTGTCGACTAGGTCTATTCTTGCATACCCTTTTATCGTCACTCTCTTTTCCTTATATAGTAAATTTTAGCTTTAAAATTGAGTGACACCTGGCCAGGATATCATGTCGTTCTCTAGTTAATTCTCCAATGTGAGAGAATTCATAATTGTGCAGGTCATTACACAGTTGTGCAAACCTCTCACGGACGTGCATAACCTATGACTATGAGAGATCTCTCACGGTCGTGAGAGATAATGCATGGGTGTGAGAGATTTCTGACACTCATGTAGTCCAATGTTTGGCCTTAAGATTTCTCCTTTCCTTGTTCTTAATTTGGCATTCTCTCTTGCCTCTTCTTCTTTCAACCGTCTTCTTCTTTATGCTCCGTTAATCAATAGAATGTGGAAATTGAGAAGATGACTTCAATGTCGTGCTTTCGGGTCACTTTAACTTCTTTACTTCTGAAAAGTACCTAAGATCAAATATGAGTTAAAGTGAGTGTCCTAAGCATTTCTAAGGCATTAATCACTAAATTTCCGCCACACTTAGCTTTTGATCGTCCTTAGGTAAATCGTCAAAATCAAAATCACAAATCAAAACTTTTACTAATTTTCCATATTTCCTAATACTAGATAACCATAACTAAAGATGAATGACTTTCAAAAACTAGAGGAATAACTTAACATTCAAAGATTCTACTTATGATCAATCAACATTCATCACCCTTAGAAATTGAGTAATCTAGAGGTATAATTGGACAAAAGGTGTTTAAATACGACATTTCCATAGGTACACTCAAACACCGTTCATAATCACAATAATCCACAACTTCACATATCATTTCCTTTCTTCACTATTGAAATTCACATGCATAATCAAAGGAATTTTCTAGGGTTGTAATATGGGTAAGGGTAAGGCGAGATGTATTTTGGGTAATGTAGTATAAAAGTCATCAAGCTAGTGAAGGAAAAGTAACACTGAACAAGATATTAATCGCACAAGTTGACATTCATTCAAAACTAGGTACCATCAGCCATAAATAATACAATGACTATGTTTCCAAACTCAATTCAAATCTAATACCAAAAGCCAAATGAACATAACACAAAATGATCCATTCAAAACAACAATCTCCTCATATGCAATATATTCAAACACCCAATCGATACAACTTAAGGAGGGCAAACAATCAATTAATAACTTTCACAATAGTTGTATTTCCTCCTTGCAACTTTTATTCAAACTCACATTTTTCGTTTCTTTTTTTAATATAAAAGTGATAGAAGCTACATCAACATATTTCATAATATGCAATTTTAACAACTATAGCCAACCCTTATGTATGCATAACCCCACACTTAGGCTTTTGTAAAGTAAAATCACATTTATCAAGAATTAACAATTTCTCCACTAACTTTAAGGCTTAGTTAGGGCACTTGGTTAGGTGCATGTAATGTGGTTTATACAAAAGAAAAGGTTAATAAAGCTTAAAGGGAGTTAGCAAAGGAAAATTCATATAAATGGGTAGCCTATTTGTCTAATGTAGATCGTAATCAACAAAGAATGCCTAATCATTTTTATAAAAATGCATGTGAGAAAAATATGGTCTCGAATGAAAAATCAATGCAAAGTAAAGATGTATATGTAATAGAGAGAAGATCATATCAAGAGGTCAAATATTTGTTACCCCTAACGTAATGAAAGCTAAGAATGAAATGATTGCTACAACTTATGATAGCAATTGATCAAGGTTTTTGATAGCTAGTACGGTCATTTATGATGAACTTCCTCTCCCTCTAGTTGATAGAAAAAGATTTAGGATGTTGCTCAGCTCACTACAACTAATCTTCAAGATCCCAACTTGGAATACCTAAAAGTAGACATTTTAAAGATTTAACGGGATCAAAAGAAAGAAATATGTAAAATATTATCGAGTAATAAAGTACAAGTTGCTATCACATCAGATATATGAATAGTCGATAACTGAAAGAAGGGTTACATAGTTGTGACAGTACATTATATTGACAAATAATTGACTCTACATGGTAGGCTACTGAGGTAAAATATATTCTTTATATTGTTATCATCTATTATTTATTTTTTATGATTGATATATATTCATATTTATAAATACTAGGTTTAACACCATATACAAGTGAAAGGTTAGCAACTATATTGGTCAAGTTTTTAATGAATTAGAATATTGATATCAAGTTATTTACCATAGCACCTGGCAAGTATAACACGAATGTTGCAATGATTGAAAAAGTAAAGAATAAGTTATGAGTTGCTAGTTTATTGGTTGGTGGGAGGTTGTTTCATATAAGTTATTTTGTGTATATTCTAAATTAGATAGTGAAAGGACAAATAGGAAATGATAAAAAAAGTGGCAGAGTTAACCTAGGATACTATTGTCTATTGAAGTGCAACACTTAAAAGTGTTTAAAATTTTGAAGAAATCACATAACAACTATGCATTGTATAGATGAACAAGTTGGTATTAGATTTTCCTACCAGATGGAAGTCAACTTTCAAAATGTTAGAGTCAACAATACAATATGTTGAGATGTTTACCAGGATGGGACAAAAAGATTCTCAATATAATTGCCAGCCTATAGAAGCGCAACGAGAGTTAGCTAAAGAACTTACTGTGAAGTTGGAAATATTTTATACTACTACTAAAACAAAATATCCAACTTCACACAGTTGCTTTGGCAATATATGCGAGATTAAGAAAGCTTAATCTGATTAGATAGTTGATCCCAATGAGGTGATCTGGGTTATGGTAGAGTAGATGATGAAGAAATTCAATTCTTACTGATATAGGGTCAGACGTACTATGACAATCATTTCTATGTTGTAACTGAGATACAAGATAGAGGGGGTTTGTTTTTATTATGACATTTTATGTAATGATCAAGCGAAAGAGCATATTGATGTCATTAAACAATTATGGTATGATTGTTTAGTAATTATCAACTAAGATTGGACAAAAATCAATATCATAGTATTTCAACTCTAACTTTAGGTCCAAGTTCAAGTTCAGGTTCAACTTCAACTTCTTATAAGAATACTATGAAACCCTCATTTGTAAAATTTTGAAAGAAAAAAAGGCTAGGAATTCTTACAGTACGATGCAATTGGATAAATATTTGACAATAGATTATGTGATCTAAGATGAAAGTGTGGGGTTTGATGTATTGCTATGGTGAAAGAACCATACAAATGATGTTCCGATCATGCAACTAATTTCACAAGGCCTTTTAATAATTCTAGCATATACTATTGCTTCAAAGTCTACTTTTAGTAATAACGACTAGGTTATTAGTCCCCATTATGCTCAACTTCATCCTAATACTCGTAAAGCTCTTATGTGTGCCTAAAGTTAGCTAGATGACGAAGATATTAATGATAAACTTGATTCTTTATAATATATCAATTTTGTTTATTTTTATGATATTATCTTATCTTATATTGTCTTTTTAATTTTTATACTAATACAGGTACTCATATGGAGGAGGCCAGTCATTCAATTGAAAAATCATTGATAATAATGTTAAATGATGAAGGTATATTTAATTGTTTATTATCACATGTTTAATATTCATTTAATGCAATTATTACATTATTATGTACAATTTACAGAATAATATTTCTCTATAGATGAAGTAGCGAACTATTGTTGATCTTAAATATAGAAATTAGCTATCCCCTTTCCTTTGTTAGCTTTAATCTTTATTTCTTGAATTATTTATTCTTCATGTGATTGCTTTGGTTTCTTATAATTAAAAATATAATTATTTATCTATGTTTTTTATGCAGTTTTTAAATGATTGTCATTGTCTGTTTACTCTACTCAACTTTAGTATCTACTCTCCATTTTCCAATCTCCACTATCAAATTATAATTAATAAATTATAAAATATAAAATGTATCATTAATTTTTTTAATCATGATGGCACCCTTTTATTTTTAAAAAATAATTTTCATAATATTACTATTTTATTTGTTGCATAAGTAGAATCATGAATTTATAGCATTCATCATATGTATGCCCGGATTGTATTATGAGAAACAAGAACATTTAAAGGCTAAACTAATTTTATGTACATTTAATATCTACATTTAAAAAAACTAATTTTCTATCCAGCAATTGTGTTAATTAAATGAATTTTTCAATTCTCATAAATAACCTTTTGGTTCACTTTTTTCTAAAATAAATTTAGTTCAAATTATTCATTTCAATTTTTTTATAAAATTTATAATAATAATAATAATAATAATAATAATAATAATAATAATCTTCTAAATTTTTATTTTTTAATTTTATATGTTAACTTTAATTCTTTATTTTAATTTCTATTTTTGTGGCTATATTGGTAAAAGTTTAAAACTCAAGGGGTCGTAAATGCTAATTAAGTTATATTTTAACATAATTTTGAAAGCATTTTGCTTGTAGTTAGATGGTTTTATTGGATTTAGTACTCAAGTTGGATTATTTTTTATGTACAGGAGTTATCCAATGAAGAAAGAACACATTCATAAATGTTGGATCCAATTTGAGAAAGTTTTTTCATAAGTTTAGATAAACACAGATTGAACATTAACCCATGTTTATAATACGAGTCAACATGTTTAGAACATGAATCAAACATGGATCCATATTCTACCTTATATAGGCTATTAGTTTATTCATTATCTTTAAATATTTTAATATAAACAGCATGACCAAAACAAAACTCATGTTGATGGTTTTCATGCCCATCTTCTCAAGATGAAACCTTAGATACACAATTAAGTAATTACCAAGCCAATATAGGAAAAAACATATGTTTATGTTAGGGGCCCATATTGGTAGTTATTTTTATATAAAATAGGAATTTCTACAGCAATGAAGAACACAGTCCCATATTAGGTAAGACATTTTAAAAAATTTAAGGGTTTTACAAGAATATAATGCAGCTTTTGGAATTAGACGAAAATATCATAGAGAGCAATTATAAGGACTTGAACTAGAGCATCTTTAGACAAGAAATTCCAAAGTAATAGCAACTTTGGACCAAAGAAGGGATTTCAATCAAGACCTAATCAAAGAATATCAAGATTTAAAGATCCATGAGAATGAGTTCTTTTGTTTCATATTCTTTATTGATTATTGTTGGTTTTTTTATTCTTAATAAGAAATAAGGATAGATCTAGATAGAATAAGCCCTGAAATTATTGGTTTAAATTGATTCTTTGATTTAATGATAGACCCAATTTTTGTTGCAAATTGATTATGAATAATTATTTTAATGGAGTGTAGATTTGCTAGATTTTCAATTCAATGTTAGATTTTATATATAGGGCTTAAGAAATTATATTTTTGAATAAATTAAGGCATGAATATTAAGATTTGTATGGAATCCTAGATATAGGACTTAATAAGTCTTATAGATTAAAGTCAAATATATTATAGGAATTTACATAATGAGTCAATGCATTCTTAGTGGTTTTGATTAGAAAGAGATTTTAATTAATCAAATAAGGATAACAGTTATATATCTTGAGAAAGAATATGATTGTAACTTTGGAATTTCTATCAGTCTTAAAAAGTTATTTTTAATCACTAAATCAAGAAATTCAAGCATAGAAAGGTTCTAGGAGGATTGTACATCTATATCTTAATTATCATTTAGTTATTCCATTCTTTTTTATTCCTTTAGTTTCTTATTTTAGATTAGATATTTTAGTTTCATTGGTCTTTTTTTTCAATCATCTATTTTGTTAGACTAGATAATAGAAAGACAATTAGTACTAGTATTTATAATCCTTATGAGATCAGCACTCATATTTAATAAGCTAC
Source organism: Erythroxylum incrassatum (assembly GCA_026546855.1). Classification (NCBI taxonomy): domain Eukaryota; kingdom Viridiplantae; phylum Streptophyta; class Magnoliopsida; order Malpighiales; family Erythroxylaceae; genus Erythroxylum; species Erythroxylum incrassatum. The sequence goes on along the minus strand of JANVCL010000003.1, from coordinate 22,699,377 downwards.
ACAATAGAATGGGCATATTTTTTATATGATGCTCACATCACATCCAGATGTCATGATAGACATTTAATGATGGGAATCAAGCATCTACTCAACTTTTACAAATTTTAAAGAAAGGGAGATATGAAAAGAGCTTAGAAACATTGTAATGTTGGACCCCAAATTATTTATTTATTTATTATTATTGATTTATTTTTTCATGATTTTTATAATTGAGTCATTATTATAGTGTGCATAAATACAAATTAGAAATTTAATGAAATATTAGAATTAAGTTAGAATTAATATGGCAATGTTAGAATTAAGATTGCTTAAGGAGTTAGTAGATAAAGACAAAAGGAGGGGCATAAGGGAGATTGTATTAAATGATGAGGGCATAATTGGAAGATCAAGGATAAATGTTGTCTTAAAAATAAAAAAGAAGAAGGGGAGGATCGTGAGAAGCTAAGAGAAGAGAGGAAAAAAACGTAAAGAAGAGAAGAGAAGAAGGAAAATCGTGGGAAGCTAGGAAGGAAGAAGAAAAAGAAGAGGAAATCAACTTGTTAGAGGTAAGTCTTCATCTTTCCTCTTGCTAGGGTCAAAAAAGGATTAAATAGAGACTAGGGTTTGTGTTGGGAATGAAGGAGAAAAGAAGAGAAAGATGAAAATATCTTGATGTTTTGATTTCTAAGCTAGGGTTTTGGTTTTCTAGCGTAGATAGACTATGGGTAGGTTAGGTTTAAGTTCAATTTTAGCATTTTTTATTTTTGAAGTTTTATAAATTTTCATTTGAATTTGGATTAAACATAAATTGGTTTATTTGAAGGGAATCAAGAAAACCTTACTCAAGAGTAAGAGGTAAGGCAATCTTGAGCTTGGATTTTCACCAAAATTAGGTGGGTATTTTATTTATAGTTATTGTGTGATTGGGAAAATTCTTGCCTATGTGTGTGTATGTTGATTGCTTGAAATGGATTTGCTTGAAATTGAATTGTTGTGACTTGATTGGAAATGCATGATGCATTGTGATTATGTTATACCTTGAAAAAGGTAATAGCATTTTGAATTAAATGAAAAGAAGAAAAAGTATGAAAATATGAGCTTATGATTGAATTGAGCATAAATTTTCTTGTGACTAAGCAAGAGAAAAACCCGTTTCGTTAGTCAGGTGCACGTTGACCTATAGTCTTCTCCCAGCTGCCCGCTTGAGGCCACGAGATTTTGAGAATTTGAACTCGTTTTGTTCATGGTGTAAACTTCGGTTTTTCCGTTTCATTCCATGAAACTCTCGAGCCATTTGTTTGTGCATTGCATCTTTGAATTTTCAAGTATGGTGCATAATTGAGTGTTATGTTTAATGGCTAAAGTCTATGTTGTGTGTTATGAGTTTTGAGCTAATTTTATTAATGCTTGAATTGCTAGAATAGATTGAGAATGCTTGAAATGTCGGATATGTATATATACATACCTTGAATTTTTGATTAATTACCAATGGTTATAAATATATTGGCCACTAAACTTTATAGCTCATCCTATATTTTTTCACTCCCTATATGCAAAACAAGACGATTATTGAACCTTGCAAGGCATCGGAAACTCCAAGATAGTTAGAGACTTTTGTACTAAGTTAATAAACATTTTGGATAGCTTTATAAGCATATCAAACATTGAGCATCCATTTGTATTTATATTAAGTTATTGATGTGTGTTGATATGTAATTAAAGCTAGGTTCAAACTCTTTTTGGATTCATTAATGAAATATGGTTGTGTTTTGAGCTTATGACCTTCCAAGTCTCTACATTGCACTTTCTTGTTTTTCATAGGGGAAAAATGTGTGTTTTAACTTCAGTGGAAAATCTACATTAATTTAGGCTGCATTAGACAAAGTTGTTGCTAGGAATTTGTAGCTTATCTTCCTAGCTTTCCAACACTATATAGTATGAAAGTTTTGGATATCGGACTTGAGTGATATGAGCATTAGAAGTTTGTGAAGATACGAGACAGCTATGTTGATTGGAAAATGTCTTTTGGTCTTCAAGAAAGTTGTAGCTTATCTTCTTAGTTTTCCAACAGTATATAGTATGTGATTTTTCAATATCGGAGTTGAAAGTTATGGTCATTTGAAGTTAGTGATGTCGCATAGGATATGTATATCGATGGGACAACTTGGGTCGCGATCACACTTCCATTTTTTTGCAATTGCACCTACCTTCCTTACAAGTGCACCACCATCCTTGTGATCACAATTTTGTTCCTTGCGAGCGCACCCGAAGGGTTTTATAGCTCTGAACATGTTTGGCTCTTGTGGCCATAACTTTGTCTTTCGACCTCTAAATGACCTAATTCTTACACTAATAGATTCCAAGAACATTGGCTCTATCTCCCCACAAAATTGATAGCCTTTGGTGTTGATTTGAAAAAAATTGATTGAATCAAAGTAAGGGTATCGATTGGAAGAGTATGAATTGGGGATTTTACTAAACATACGTTGGTATTTTAATCATATGTTAGTCTGTACAGATCCGAATGATATTATTCTTATTTCTAAATAAACTAGAGACACAGAGCTATAAATTTTATGATGAACTCAATTTGTAATTCTGGTTTGAAGATTTCCAAAATCTGCTATAAAGTTGAAGCAATGAGTTTGATTATGGTAACTAACTTGTAGCACCCTGCTCCCGCCGACCCGACCTCGACGTCGTGGGTGACGTCCGAGCTCGTGCCCGCACGAGCGACGTGCTAGAGCCGTCGGTCAGTCCCGTTCGGTACAAATTTTAGTTCAATTTAGTATCCGATCGGCACAGGCGTGCGGAAATCAAATCAGTCAGTCGGCAATACATTTCATAAAACAGTACATGCATAGCATTACCGATCGGTAAAATTGCAGTTCATTCATTAAGAAAAAGATCAATCATACAGTTAACAACATCCACTTCATTTATAAATCAGTCAGTACATAGCATAACAGTTTCCAGTGGCCAATTGGGCCGAACAACGATACAATGGTTCAGAAATTTACAAAGACAATAATAATCAATTACAAAAGACAGACACAACTGATCCCGACACTAGTCTTCACTTGAACGCAGTAAAGCATACTCCCGTTCGGCGACGGGTATTCTTCAGAGAGTCCTGAAAAATAGTTGCAAATTTGGATGAGATTTGCGAACTCAGTGAGGAACCATCATCGATGGTTCGCCCAACTCATGCATCACATAACAGTACACAGTAAGCAGTAATCATCCAGTCACAGTAGTAATAACAATAACACAGTCAGTAACAGTCACACAGTCATTTCAGGCATTCAGTACAGTTCAGTATGTGTCGTAACAGTAGAAACACAGTTATTCAGTTCAGTATGTGTGCGATGCACATGTGATGCTTTCCAGTTTAGTTCAGTGTTGTGACCGAGCGCTTTACAGTGACCAGTAAGCAGTGGGGAGTGGATTTCTCCCTTCGAGCTCAAGGCTCGATATCAGTATCAGTGAGCTGCTGCGGTCACAACCGTTATTATCAGTTCGTTTAGTGTTGTATGCGATGCATATGCCAGTTTTCACAGTCATTTACCAGTCAGTCACAGAGTAACAATATTCAGTCACAGTTAGCAAACAAGATTGAACGAAAGCCATCTAGGTAACTCACAGATTCTCCAGATTAGCTTTCGCGGATGCGCCTGTAAATAATTCCGCGTTTTCCTCCTTCTTCATCCCCACTCTTTCTTTTTTTTCAATAGCTTCTCATTGGAAGCTTATATACTCACTCTTAAGTCACTGACGTGTTTCATTTGCCTTTGTCTTCCAATCTCAGCCACTCACTCTCAATCAATGCAGTCGATAACGTGTTA